>CAIGRT010045474.1:0-14817 GCA_903798405.1 Fraxinus platypoda | reverse complement strand
AAAAAAAAAAAAAAAGATTTAAGATGAGTGTGTACGATTAACCCACGTTAGCGTATGGTTTGAGTGTGAGAAAGGGTAACACGTCTCGGATCAGGGGCGGGAACCTATTGTTGACATTTCTAGCCATGGGACCGCGTCGCTAGCTTAGACTTTGCCCACCATATTTCTAACCTATCATTTTCTTTATAATCAAAATTCAACGTCATATTGTTGAAATAGATTTAGAGGAATGCTATATGTTCACTCAAGTTTACCGACAACGACAAAATGCACAGGTATCACTGGTGGAACTTATGCAAAGGTGACTGTCACCCGAATTTACTACCTCGATGTACAAGTAGCATAAATGATAGATTTAAGGGGTTTTGAAAACTCATAATTTGCTTATGACTTCGAAATTATTTTCAGAAATATTGAATAATTTTCTTAAAATTCTTTATATGGCTATAAAAGCGTTTATATGAAATTGACTTAGAAAGTTCTTTTATACGAAAGTAGAAGCAAAAATAAAATCTCTGCCAAACGAGCCCTAACACAATGCATGAAAAAGTGTTTTACTATGTAATTATAGGTTTTCAAAAAAATCCTTAGAATTTACATAAAGAATGTCGAGTCTCAATAATAGTTCATCTTCTCTACTAAGCCTTGTCGGATTTATCTAAAAAAGTTGATAAAATTTAAATCAGAGTCAATAATTAATTTTAACAATATATTTCATATAACCAACAATTTTATCAGTTTTTCAATCACTCATTTCATCAACTTCTATCAAAATCTATTAAAAATTTAAATTTAACTTAACCAAACATGGGATAAATTATTTAATTAAGATTCATGACTCTACAATAATTTACAATTATGAACAAATAAATTATAGACCCACCACATGATCATCCATTACTTGCAAAAAATCTAATAATACTGGAAATTTCCAGGTCATTTTCTAGTTCATTAAGAATACAACAATTAAAAATCTATTTTCCCGTTTAAAAATAAAAACGCATCTTCAAACTATTATTCATCCTAATTTAACTACGATTGTGCTACGTGTGCATAATATGTTTACATAATGGTTTACATATACATGATATGGTGAGATATGATTTGATCAGAATTTTTTAAATAAAAAAAAAATTCCGCTCTTTTTTTGGCACATTTTCTGTATATGAACCATTATATAATTGTTTATGTACAAATAGAATTATTTCAAATTCCAAACTCCAGAAGTGCCAGATGCCATTATCTTTTGGGAACAAAAAGAGTTTGAGCTATACTGTGTGTACAGAGGTGGGGGTTACCGAACCCGCACCGATCAGACACAAAGGAGGGGAGTGGGAATTTTTTTGTTCATTTTTTAATGAGGGACCGACCTCATGTGAGAGGTGGTAAATCCTCTGTCAACCACAATTCTGTACAAATAGAATTTTCCAAAGAGCTTTAATTGGAGGAGGAGGACAAAAGCACATATAAGTTTGATTCTGTACATATATGCATGCATTTTTATTCAAGAGAAGGTTAATTTTTGTTTGTTGCTAAAACACGAGTGTTGAAAACGTGGTTCAATCAATCTAGATTGGCTGTTTCTGGTGGCTGCAACTTTTTGCCCAATTTTGTTTAGTGGAAACTTTTCCCAAGGCATATTGATTCAATTAATCTCCCGTTGGCTATGCCTATGGCCAAAAGAAAAAGTAAAAAGTAAAAAAATGTGATACATTAATGCCACACCAAAGTCTATATGATTTAGGATCCGTTTGACAGAATTTCTACTTTTTTGTGAAAGAGCTTTTTTAAAAAGTTACTTTAAGCCAACTTTTTAAGAAAGTTCTTCTATCTAGTAAAAGTATTTTTTTAAAAAAATTATTCGATATTTTTTGAACCGCATTATTAATAAGTATCAAACTTGTGACTTTAGATGTCTTCCATGTCAAACATTAAAACCATCAATATAGTAGTGTAAGCACCATATATGCATGGCCCCATTACTCTATACCTTTCCAGACATTACTATTTAATATGTACACTATACACCCAACAATGTCTCCATGATTACAAAACCTGGAAAATTTTAAAAGTTAGAAGAAAATGTACATTTTGATCACAAGACCTGGAAAATCTCAAAAGTAAGAAGAAAATGTACAATTTGATCCCAAGAAGAAATTGGTGGGCAAATGTAGTGTAATGGACATGTATTAATTTTTTTTTCTTCCTATTTTGTAATACATATAGATCAAGTTCCATCATTAAGAAGCCCTAAAATTAGTTTTTGGACGAATCTACATCGAGCATAATTATAGTTGATGCAAGATAAAACGCAAACGAAGTATGACACAAAAGTTGTGGCCAGAAAGTTTAAAAATACTTGATAATTTAATATTTTAATTATTATACTATTTAATTCTAGTTAATTGTAATAACCAAATCTTGTGTCTCGACCTATGAGGCAAATCACATGACAGTCGGTTAAGCAAAAGAAAAGTAAAAGATCACGCAAGATCCGCACTTCAGTTTGCCTTGATCCTTTATGCAAGCTTTCCAAGGTGATTGGATGATTGTACGAAGCTCTTGGACACCTCATTCGAAGCGACTACTGCCTAGGTGAGGCATCACCTCCCGTTGCAATGTATTTTTGAATGATTGTCGTCATCTTTGATGGGCATCTTCATCTCCTCTTTATCAATCATTATACAAGATAATGCATCACCTCTCTATCGTATTGCATTTTCAAGGTGATTGACATCTTTTGTGATCGGCATATTTCAGAAACCTCTCCTTGACCTAGCCAAGATGCACAACAAACTGTTCAAGATGATTGATGGGACAACTCTTTGACATCTCTGAAGCAGTGCCACTCAATCAATTTTTAATTTATTTTACCGTCTGTAGGTCTATAACTTAGGGTGATTACTTTTCAGCCTATGGTTAGACAACTATAAGATAGCTCTTGGTAATATTCTCTCATCAACCAACACTCATATTCTCGTCAATTACGTCTCTCCAACATACAAAATACTTGTTTTGCCTTTTGACTTGAGTATCGAAGTGTCACGATCGTCGCACTCCTAGAGTTACGATCACAAGTAGTTTAAAGTGATATCAAAGTATACAAATAACATACACACGAACGAAGAAGAGTCGAAATATATTGATTACTTGATCAGTCGAATTCCAAGGTCAGGCCCAAATATCTTGAACTCCCCTCCGTCCAAAAAAAAAGGGAAATGAAATGAAAGGACTTAAAATATGAATAAAGTGGCACAAATGTCAAACCAAAGTAAACAAAGAACACAATCACGTTGAAGAAGAAAGGAGAGTTGACTGAGATTACGTTGACCATTAATCAACAACCACGTGGCTTACATCCATGGCGTAGAAAAATGTGTTAAGTGTTTGGTGTGATGGGACCATCAGGGAAAAGGACAAACTTTTGAAATGAATTGGGGGGCCTTTGATTTTCTTACACATTTTCCCCAAGCCTAAATAAATATGGCGCTAAATTGTTCCACGGCCCAAAATTTAGAGGGTGTTTGGTAGGGATTAAAATTAAATTTTTAGTGAATTGTGATAGAAGTTTTTAAAATATGTAATCGAAAAGATGTGGGACCCATGAATGATGTGGTTAATATTGATTATTTAACTTTGATTTAAATTAGAATCAGATTTTAATCAGGCCCAAACATGTTCTAATATTTCGCACTATAGTCATATTGGGAATTAATTACAGATGAAAACTAAGAATTTTAGTAAGATTTCACATAATTTAATAGTAAAAGTCACTAATCGCATTGTCGGCCATGGTATTTGCCCAATAGAGAGTCAGCAGCATAACATTTATTACAAGACAATTGATTCAAACAACTCGATGTGTACATAAAATTTTCATTAGCAGTAGATTTCAAGTCACTTTAAAATCGACAAATCAATCACATTCATCCTTGAAGCCACCCTCTCAAACTATATAAGATAAGAAAAAAAGATATGTCAAATCATTTTCAACTAGGGAAAATCTTAAATCACTTATGCAGATGGTCATAATTCTGAATTAAAAAGTTCACACTAAGATTACTACAATAATGCCAAACTAATTTCAACTCATTTAAATGATAATTATGTCTCCATATAAAATAATTCACATGTCAAACTCTTAACTCAAAAGTTACTTCTTTAAAAAGTACGGTAAAACTCGAGTTCTAGATAATTAAAAACTTTTAAAAAAAAAAAATTACTTAATTTTTTTGAGCATAGAGGAACATGCTCATTGTGTACATGAAGTATAAAATCATATAATAACTGCATCAACATCAGCCATTTTTCTTGTCTAACTTAAACCCGCATGTTCCATGTTAAGTTGTGAAATCTTACTAGTGCTGATGTGAGGAGCCAGAGCTCTGATCTTGATTTTGTCCTAATTGTCTTATAAATAAGAAATCGTCATTAAGATTTTGTATGAGAGAGAGAGAGAGAGAGATGGGGGATTAGAGAAGATAGGGTGTGTGAGTTTTCTCTTATAAACTTCTTTTTACCATACTAAATTACTGTAGAGGCGGACGAAGATGAGATGAACCTCTATAAATCTTACATTTTGTTGTATATCTATTTCTTTAATATGATTTTCTTGTTTTTGGTAATTAGAATTTCTAATTCTTAGCATTCAATTCCATGTGAGGATTGCAAGCTCATCAACCAAGTGATTGAAATCAAGTTTTCAACACCTAACCTTTATTTATTGGCAATGGCAGCTAAAATTTCGCACGCACTACTAACTACACAATTTTAATAAAATCAAGAAGATAGATTGAATAGTGGGAATGGGGATATAAAATATCTCTACAATTAATATCATCTCAGACTTTCTAGTACCTTAATTATTGCAACTCCCCGAGTATACGTATGCAACAAAAATACCATAAGAAACTAAAGTATTTTTCATTAATAAATTTGAGTGGGCCATATAATATCCCTTTTGAGTTTTGCTAAATTTTTATTATTGACTTTTAGCATTTAAGAGTTCAATACTCGATGAGATGAACGATAGAATAATTTTACTTATCTATAGTTTAGATGATCATCATTCTACGTGACCCACTGAATCGATGATTATCTAACTTCGAGATAAATGAATTCCTCCTATTTTGCCTCCAGACTCTATTTTGTTGAGTCGATGAACTCGTTTCAGTATCAAGATCTCTCCATTCATGACTAATAAATCTAAGCATATACCGCGTTTAACCACTTTTTTCACATGTGAGCACAAGTAATTGTGGTAATGCTTAAAATAATATTATGAACTTTCTTCCATCTTATGGCTCCTTTCAAATTTTAACACCTAAAATATTGTTTTAACACTTCTAACTAAATCAACAACAAAGTTTTATTTGGACCATCAATAATTCAAAAGTACATTAACAAGGGAGGTTTGTACTTTTAAAAAAAAAATAGATGGAGTATCCGTATCTCGATAATTATCATAAATATTAAGGAGTGTTTGCATTATTAGGGAGGTTTGTGTAGTTTTTTAAAAAGAAAGAGAGTGTTTCTGAAATTTTCATAAACCTCAGAGGAAGTATGCATTATTCAAAACTTGAAATAAGGGAGGTTTATGTAATTTTGAGAAATGAGAAGGTATCTTAGGAATTATCGGAAACATGAGGGGAGGTCTTCGTAATTTCTCTTTTTAATATTATTATTTACTTTTTAGATATGATTTCAATTGAAAAACATAAAGATAAAATTAAATTAAAAGATTAAGAACAGGTTCGAAGAATTCGTGATTAGATCATGTTCCCCATTCTCACCCCATTTAGCATGAAAGCAGGCAGAAAATTTTAGGGAAAATTACATCTAATTCTAGTTTTAAACTATCAAATTCAAAATTAAGATTTAATAGTTTTTTTTTCAAAAATCAGGTATTAATTTAAATTTTAAATATTAATCATATTATTAAAATAAACCCTTTCTTCTTTCTCTCTCTAAATCATCTCTTCTCTATCCTCTATACCGGAGCATCTACCTGAAGAGGAGCCCACGAAGGCATACGGTTTAGGTTTCAGAGATGATGCAGTCGCCAATCGCTGAAGAGGTGCCCACGACGGCATACCTGAAGAGGCGCCCACGACAGCATCTCGCCAATCGCTGCCGCAGCGGCATACGGTTTCAGAGACGATGTAGTCGGATACATTGCGTTGCAGTCGATTGGATCTCATTTTGGATTTATGCGATGATGCCGATATTTGTAGTTGACAGTGTGCAATGATTTTGTTGACGGTGGTGGTGGTGGGTGATGTAGGCAGTGATGTAGATGTGGTGGTGATGTTGGCTGCGTTCTGGTTTTGGATCTAATTTTGGGCTATGGTTCGAGATATGGGTGAGGAAATGGAGGAGGCAGAGGTGGTGTGATGTTGGTGGTGGTCGTGGCGGTAATTGCTAAATTTGGATCTGATTTTTTGGTAGTGTTTGGGTGGCTGGTAGTGGTGGGTTGTTAGGGCTATGTCTGTATCTCTGTTGCTGGTCGTGGCTGTGGTACAGTGATTGGCGGTTGGGTATGGTGCTGTGGTGGTGGCGTTGCAAAAATGGTGGTGGTGGCGGCGATGGCAGGGGTGGTTGTGATGATTTTTGGTGAAAGTGTATTGGATCTAGTGGTGTTGTGGTGGTGGCTGCGGTGTGATAGTGTCAGTGACCAATTATTTGGTTGATTTGTGACCAAGTATTGGTGGTGAATCAGATCGGTGGTGACAATGGTGCTCGACAGTGGTGCTGGGAGGTTGTGGTGTTGGTTTGTTTGAGATTGTGATGTTGCTATTGGGCGGCAACGGTGGTGGTGGTGGTGGTGGTGGTGGTGCTGTTGCTGGAGGCAGTGACGAGGTGATTGTCGCAAGTGTTGGTAGTGGTCACATATTATTTGGTTGATTGTGGCCAATTATTTGAGATTGTGACCAATAAATTGTATATTTTATGACCAATAAATAATATGTGACCTAAAAATTTGAATTGTGCCTTTAACATTTGTGACCGATCAATTGACATTGTGACCAATAAATTGGATATTTTGTGACAAATAAATACTATGTGACCTAAAAAATAATATGTGACTTATTAATTTGATAGATTGGTGATCGATGAATAATTTGTGACTTTTAAGTTTTTAATTTGTGACCAATGAACAAATTGTGACCTATAAATTTTTTGAATTGTGATCGTAAAATAATTTGACATAAAAAATCTGATTTGTGACCGAAAAATAATATGCGACTAATTAAATGGTTAATTTGTGACCAAATTATATAGATCTGTGACTTTAATATATTTAATTAATTAAATTATAATGTGACCTTTATATATTTATTAATTAAATATATAATTAATTAATTAAATTATAAATAAAATTTTAATGAAAACTTGATTTTAGAAATTTAAAATCTCTATCCTTAATTTTGAAATTGTGATACTTAAATACCTTATTTATGTATTGTTCCCAAAATTTTACCATCTCGATAATTCTTCATCATCTAGTTCATAAATCAGGCCTATATCGTTAATGGACTCAAGTCCATTTGAGACTTTGTAAAAAAATTTGTACCACTTGGGCCTGTACAAAACTATAGCAATTGGCCTTGTTCAAAATTTAATTGGACTCATAATTGTTTGTTCAAAATACATTTAAGCCTCTTTGTTTGACTTAGATTTTTTGAAAAGTGATTTCGTGGAAAATAATTTTTTTGGAGAATTTATGATAAAAATTAGAAAAAATGATAAATTTACGTGTAAAATTATTTTTTTGGAAGGATGTGTGGTTGAAATTAAGTTTGAAAAAAAAAAAAATTAATCAAACACCAAATATTGGATAGATTAGGCTTGTACCAATTCAAATCTTAGATTAAAAATCTTTCAAGGTTGTATCCCCAAACTTCAAACGAAAAGATTAATCCAAACTGAGGTATGTGAAAATAATCACGAGAAAATAAGTCATAGTTCTACAACGGTTGTTTCCTCCAATGTTAAGTTCTTACGCACTGTTCACTCGTCCATCATTGAAAACGCTACATACTTCTCGTGTGACTTTTATGTGTTAAGACTTTAGCATGTTGTCAGCATTTATTTAAGCATCATAAGGAAAATTTGTAAATCTATGTATCCATTGTTATTTACATTTCTATGCTTTACAAGAAAAGATTTGATGAATCAAGAATGTATATGACACTGGAGTATGCTAATCAAGTAACTAAAACATCCTAAAAAGGAGTTAAGCCTGTTGAGCAGGCTCAGTAACAGGAGCATGTTCTAAGGATCGAAATGTCAGCCCCTCATCGACAGTGTTTTGTTTTATTTTATTTTTAACTTTTAATGAGAATTCGCCAAGTGTCTATTTCTTTAAAAATATGTCAAAACATGTTTATGTAGCATAACTCCCTAAAAAACCCAAACTAAAAATAGGCACGACCACCACCACCAACACGACTACCGCCACCGCCACCCAATACATGGAGTGAGAATAAAGTATGTAATTTGGGAAAAAGAGAAAGAAAAAAGTAAAAGCTACAAAAGTACATCCCACGTTAAGATTCTCCTCTTTATTTGATTAACACTTTATTCACTCCAGTCCATCTAGATTTCCTAGTTAAAACAACACAAATCTTGAATAATATCCACCTTGATATCACCCATGGCTTCTCCATTTTACTTCAAATCATTATCCTCTACTAATAATTCACCTTTTTTACTGATTCTTGTACTCATATTTCCATGTCTGAAACTAGCTGAATCCCAAGCAAAACTGTGCAGAACATCCTGCGGAGAGATACCAATCAACTATCCTTTTGGCATTGATGATGGCTGCGGCAGCCCTTATTACAGACACATCCTCGTATGCTCAAACTCGGGACAACTCGAACTCAGAACTCCTTCAGGAAGATATCCAGTTACTAATATCAGTTATACGGATCCTTACATTCTGGTCACTGATCCATTCATGTGGAATTGCCAAGACCGTGACAATTTTCGCCCTACCAGACCCTTTAGTCTAGACACCAGCACGCATTTGCGATTATCCACTCAGAATGACTACCTTTTCTTCAACTGTAGTGAAAATGATGTGATAATGGAACCAAAACCCATGTTTTGCGAACGTTTTCCCGAACAATGTGATTCTACATGTGACAGTGCTAGTTATCTTTGCCGGCACTTGCCAAGATGTGCATTCGCATTGCGCGAAAGTTCGTGCTGTTCTTACTACCCCAAGGCAACCGAGTCATTAAGGATGATGCTCAAATATTGTGCAACTTATACTAGTATATATTGGAGAAATCTTGGTATTACTCCGGGATACAATCAGATCCCTGAATATGGAATCCGGGTCGATTATGAAATTCCAGTGACTACAAGTTGCCTTCGGTGCCAGGATAATGTGAAGGGAGGCGGTGTTTGTGGGTTCGATACAGAATCTCAGAACTTCTTGTGCATGTGTAAGAAGGGAAATGTCACCACGTACTGTGCAGGCATGCCTTTTCTGTGAATTTCTTAAACTTTCTTGATTTATTGTTATAGCATATAATTTAATTCTGTCGCAATAATAAAATCTTGAATACTTTGTTTTGCTGCAGATCAAACTTTTCAGCACACTAGTCCTCGAGCAGTAGCAGGTGATTACTTGTTGCAAATGATTTACGAAATTAAAGCATGTCCTTTTACTTTGAGTTTCCATAGGTTTACATCACATATCTGTTTATTTTTTTCTTCGGTCCTCCATACGGGGATTCATATTTTCATCGAAAGTGTAACATTTTAATTCAAATCTGTACAGGGACTGTGACCGCTGTTTCAGTTGCTGGAGCATTTGGGATTGGAGCTGGTGTATGGTATCTGAGGAAGTTGAGAGCAAAAGCGCCCGTAACACATGGTGTTCAAAGCAATGAGAACAGGCTTTTCTGATAGCTTTCCCTTGAAGCAACAAATCAAAATTCCTTTTCTTTTTTCTTCTCTATACTTTTCTTCTTGGTTTTTTACTTGTTGTAAAGAATGGTTTTGTACCCTTCACCCTTCTAGTTTCATATACTATACTTGAAATTTTAAAACCAAGTTGCAAATCAAATTTCTGTTTGATTATTGGGAACTTGCAAAACTGCAGTTGGAAATTTTACACAGTTGGACAACCAAATTTGGAAGCAAAAACCACTGTGCTAAAACTAGTGCTAACACGAAAAACTGATCACCTGCCCAATTTCTGTAAGTGGCTGGTTAAATTCATAAATAGAAATATTTACATGAATCAACATGCTTTAGTACTGCATCTCAAAGGGCCTGCATCCGACGTTAGAGCTAGCGCCTCTGACCCGTCCGCGACCGGAAACGCCTGGGACTTAGTGTAACCAGGTGCAGTACTTCCCCATCCTGATTGAATAAAATAAGCTCCATTCACAAATCTGTCCTTGGATGATCTCCATTTCCAGTTCTTCCACCCATCCTTGACCTCTCTCTTTGTAATCTGTTTTAATGTCAAAGAATCTCATTTTAAGTACAATTAATGGGAAAAAAAGCGATTAATTTTTAATATATATTTAACTTACTTGTTTTGAATAAGTGTTTTTGGGAGCCATGTAGTAATTTCCTTCGCTAAAAATGGTTGGATTAGCACTGCCACCAATAGCATACATTTCCCACGCATCATATCTATTGTTGGCCACATGAGAGTAACCTAACCTGACCCTGCTTTCCAGGATTAATTTATGTACATGAAATTAATCATTTTCTTATAAAACAGATTAATTTAAAGTACCTTGGCATCCTTTGAACTAAACCAGGGCCAAAATGATTGAACGCAACTGTCACTTTCATAACTTTGTCCTCTGTATTCTTGTCGTCGTGCCCAAATAACATAACCTGGTATTATAATCTAGTCCCGTTCAGTACTACGTAGCAATAACAAGAATTCCTAAAAGTTTGGAAAAAAATGTGGTTACTTACTTTGTCATGTTGGGAAAAGAAGTTGTTAGAGATGGTAATGGCAGTTGAAGCGTGGATTACATCAATTAGGCCATCGGCGCTGCGTGCAAGGAAACAGTGGTCAATCCATATATCGGTCGAGCCAAATATATCGATGGCGTCCCCATCGGAGCCTCTGCGGTGGCCGACATGGGTCGGGCTGTTCCGAACAAGGCCGGACTTTCCCGGCTTACAATCATGAATGCTAATCCCATGTATAATAACATGACTAACATATTGTATTGTAATGCATGGACCATAAGCGATTTCCACTTTCACACCTCTCCCATCAATGGTCTTAAAACTGTTTATCATAAGCTCATTTCTAAGAGTAATTACCATGTCTTTTGCAAAGATAATCCACAATGGCTTTGATTGGATCACACCGTACCGTAGTGTTCCTGGTTTAGGATTAGCAGGATCGTCCGATGGATTCGTTACAACATACGTCGCCCCTTTCTTTCCTCCGATAGCGTTTTTGCCAAAGCCTACGGCGCAATCCGCTAGTGCACGGCGGTTGGCCACCCAATTGGCTTTCCCCCGCCAACAAGAGTCTATAACATTCATGACTTTCGTGTTTGAATAATAATCAGCTAGCAATGGGGATATGCTTAAAACTAGAAGACTGAGAATCAGTGAGAGGTTGGCTGTAAATGCCATTAATTTGTCTAGTGAGAATTTAGGTAACAATGTGTTACGAAAATAGTTGATTTGTGTACATATATATGTGAAATATTGTAAAGGTGGAGGCCACGTTAAATAGGACTGTTTCTTTGGGTTTTTGGCTAAGATTCTTAGGAGAAAATAGACGTGATGGCACGAGCTGAAGGGTTGTTGACTTGTACAAAAATTAAGGTTTAGCCACTGAAACTGGAGTTTATTTAGTCTGTTTGAGCCTCATTTTTTCTGTAAAATACATTATGAAAAATGTGTAATTAGAAAATAAAGAAAAATTTGAGTTTGCGTGTAATATTATTTTTTTGAAGAATATGTGATTGAAATGAAGAAAATGAAAAATATATTTTGAAAAAAATAGGGATCAAACGATGGTTTAGTATTTGACCTTCTAATCTTTATAATAAAGTTCTTTGAGTTCGATGAACGTTGTTCATTGATAGTACGGATTGAAGAAAATATGGGAGTTGACTCTTGAAATGTCTTAGTTTGTAAGATTATAAAAATAAAATAAATATATAAATTTATCGTTTTGACATTAAGATGATACATATGGTAAAAATAAATGTGTCTGCAGACTCTGCACACATAAAAAGTAAATAAAGGTAGGCTTTTAAAGGAGATAGTTAGTCATAACTAAATTACATGTTAGACATAATTTACAATGAAAAGGAAAAATTGAATTTGTTTGATATATACACACCATAAATGTGAAATAAAAAGAAAAAAAAAATGGGGTAAAATTCATTAGTTGTTGAGAGTACATATATTATCTTTATAATGGTAGGGTTTTATACGTGAACTAAAAACTATACAAATGCTCATATTTGGTAAGAATTAAAATTTAGATTTTAATCTAAATCAAAGTCAATTTTTTTCTATATATTTTATAGGTCCCACAACTTTTCAACCACATATTTCATCAACTTGTATGAAAATTTATTAAAATCTGATTTTAATCTCTACCAAACATGACTAGATTTTGATATAAGTTGATGAAATATGTGGTTGAAAAGTTGTGAGACTCAAAAAATATGTGGATAAAATTAAGAGCCTGTTTGGTAAAAATTCTCATTTTCTAGAGTAAATCAATTCTCATTTTCAACCACACATTCTTCAATAAAATAATATTTTTCATCACATCAATACTTTTTTCTTCTTTTTCAACCACACATTTCCCATCATATCACTATTCAAAAATTAATTCTTCCCCCAAAAATCCCTACCAAACAAACTCTAATTATTAACTTTGACAAAAATTTAAATTTAAATTTCTACCAAACAGAACCTACTAAAAAATCCTATTTTAATCTCCACCAAACAAGAGGATAGTATTCATTTTGCGTGAGATATTATTCTTTAGGAATGCAAAGTGATGAGGAACAATTAGAAGAGAAAATAAAAAATCAGTTGAAAAATGGGAGAAATAAGAAAGATATATGAAATGCACACATCCTCACCTCTGTTTGGCTAACATCGTCAAACTTTCGGGGTCAAATCTCATCATTTAAGGGTTCGTTTTAGCATTTTTCTGTTTTGAGACAATTTAAAGTTATTTTTGCATTTTTTTTAGTTCTATTCAGATTTGTCTACCAAGTTAGAATTTCGATTTGATTATAATTTGTTTTTGACTTTTTAAATATGTATTAAGGGTTTGAAAGCCCTACATTCATTTTTATTAATAGTATTCAGTTTTCCTGTCATTTGATGGATTTCAATATTTCTCACATCCGCTAGAGCGAAATTCGTTGTACTTGTTCATGACCTAGAGTAACTGTAAACCTAATCAATTTAATAGATTGCTGATCAACTGAAAATTAATATACTGATAATAGTACATTTCAACTCGACCGCCCTCTTATTTATTACATACATTGGTAATAAATACATTAAACCCTTGTTTGGTGGGGAGCAAAATCAAGATTTTAATATAAATCAAAATCAACAATTAATTTCGACCACATATTTCATGGATCAACAACTGTTGAAAAAATATATTTCATAATTTTACATATGATATTATTGGCTTACTTAATATACAGATTGATTTTTAAATATCAAGAAAATTGTCAAAACATGAAAACAAAACACAGGTTCAAACTGGCAGTCAGTTCTAACTGATTGGATGCTAAGTTATTCCAACTATATAATTAAAGGAAGAAGCAAGAAGGGAATTGACTACTTTAAGAAAATATATAAGCATTTGATGAACCAGTAGTTACGTGTTCTGCCATTCTTCAGCATGATCAATCGCAGACATGCATCACTGGTTATACTTGACGCAAACTGTTATTCTTTAACCATATTTGAAGAAAAACAAACCAGAGTGAATTAAGAATGTTGATTCTTAATCTAACAGCCCGTTTGGTGCACATTATTTNTTTTTTTGAAGTGATGTAATGGAAAATATGTGGTTGAAAAAGAAGGATAAGTTATTGATGTGATGGAAAATATTATTTTATTGAAGAATGTGTGGTTGAAAATGAGTAGAAGAATGAGAATGAAAAAAATAATGTAGATCAAACAGGGGCTTAAGTGTTGGTTGTGGTCGAATACAATAATGAAGTGGCAATAAAATCAAGATCGGAGGGTTTGATTCCACTTTTACAACAAGTCAAAATAAGGAAAAAAACGATTTGAGTTGTTCTTAGATTTTTTATTTATTTATTTATTTTTTGTTAGTTTTGTGAAATTACAAAACTGAGACTATTGTATTTTTAATCGTTTGATTTAGTGGATTGTTAACCAGTGGCATGGGGCCCGTGGAAGTTTCCATTTGGGACCACTTTACATCTGGTATTCATTTTCAATATGTTAGTTATTTTTTCGCAATTAATTAAAATCTTAGAACACGTGTATAATCTGCATGTTGCAGTCAGAACGGCTGAAAAACTAGTTATATGATATTCTGACTATCCGATGTCCGTTGTTTAAACTAAATAATTAAAACGAATTTTTAATTTCCTAGGTTTTAGAATTTACAACAACTTTTCAGCTGCACATTTTTATCAACTTTTATCAAAATATAATAAAAATTCAATTTTAATCCCCCACCAACAAGTGCTAATTAATTTACGTCCTTTCTTGCACCTATTGTTGCAACCTCCACAGTGCTTTTTGTTGAGCGAAGGATTCACACACTGTCCATTTGATGTAGTTCGAAACTACAAG
>CAIGRT010045472.1:0-19566 GCA_903798405.1 Fraxinus platypoda | reverse complement strand
GAGTAGCTAAATTTCATATTAGGGCAACAATGTAATCTACTTGGGACCCTTTAGTTCTTGATTGTAAGAGGAAGAAGATCTTGGTGCAAAATTAATTTCTTTTTCTACATTGTTATTCATAACCCGGTGGTGTATTCAATAACTTTTTATTTTTCTTCTTTTATTATTATGAGTAACTAAATTTCATATTAGGGCGAACAATGTAATCTTCTTGATCCCTTTATTTATTTTATTCAAGATTCTTGTTATTTTATCATAAGTTTAATGTATTAAATTTCATATTAGGGCGAACAATGTAATATTCTTTTGCTATAAGTTTAATGCATTAAATTACGTGCTCACTAATTTGATAAGTTTGTGAATCTTTTACGAATCGAGATGTGAGTTTGAGATTTAGACTACATATAGTAAAATTCGGCATATTAGTATAACGTGTAGAGATACATATACTAAATATTGCGATCATTATATGAATTCTTATAACTAATATTTCGTTTAACTGAGGTAGATTTACATAGAAATATGTGATTGAATTAGTTAAATATGCTGAATGAGAACTAGAGATGAGTAAATTGAATACCATAAAAGAATTCGATCGAACACTACATTAAACTCTTGAATCTTGAATTAAGATTTAAAGGTGATCAATATGTGAAATTGTTCAGCCTTAATTTCCGTACATTATTTGAATTCTCAATAAATCTTTGTGTGCATTTTAATTAATTTCAACTGTTTAAATTAAAAATTCACAACAACACATAATTCTTTATTTGCTTTTATCAAATAGAAGTTAGAAAAATCTAATTAAGCGCTTGTTTGGGAGAGATTTTAATCCAATTAAAATTGAAAATATAGCCGTTAATGGGTTTCACTCGTCTAATAAAAGTCAAAAATAACGGCTAGTTTTTCAATTTTAATCTCTACCAAACAAACTCTAAGTTCTAAAGTATAGTTCTCGTGGGAACGATAATCCGGATTCAAAGGTCCACTGTATTACTTGTTACGATATCGTATACTTGTGATAGAAAAAACGTAACAAATTTTTGGCGAATTAAATGAGATTCATAGGTAAAATTGTAAAGAACTAGAATCTCCTTAGAGTAAAATTAAATAATCTTTCAACTTTCTTTAGAGTGAAATTTGGTCCAAAATAGTCATTAATTATATCTTAGCCAGTGGATCCTTCTTGGAACATGACAAAGGCCATCTGCAAACCATATATAAAATTATCTTTCAACTTTCTTTAGAGTGAAATTTGGTCCAAAATAGTCATTAATTATATCTTAGCCGGTGGATCCTTCTTGGAACGTGACAAAGGCCATCTGCAGACCATATATAAAATGAAGATCCTTTTCGCATATACTTTTATGGGTACAAGATATTTCCATGGAATGAAGTGCACGGTGATGAAAACAATATTTAAATAAATGTTACTTGTAGTTTCTAAAGATTTAGATGAGACGATTCAATATCAAAGGTACGAAAATATGCGGTATCAAATTTCGTCATGACCATTTATATTAAGACATACTCACACCGTCACGAGTCAACAATTAAAATTGACTTGCTTGGTGCTTATGCAAGTATGTATAGAGTCCACTTGTGATCGAAGTGAAAATTAAACCAGCACTATTTTTTCCCATTTCATTCCAAACCATGACCAATACACCAAAACATGTGTGTATTCATCATCTTCGACCTCTTCTTTTCTGCTACACGCTATTTATCAGTTTCCTGATTCTAACAAAATCAAATGCATTAAACGAAGAAGCATCAGTTGGATATGGTTACTTTATTCGATCATCGACCGTTGATTCATCGGGAAAAACGCTCACTGCTTATCTTCAGCTCATCAAAAATTCCTCTGTTTTTGGATCCGACATTCAACTTCTCTGCCTTACTGCAAGGTAAATCTTCTTCATTTTTCTGTAAAAGTAAACCTAAGTAATCGGATTTAAAAATTTCCCCTCTTTTTTCTGGATAAATCAGATTTTAATTTCTGCTCAATTCAACGGAAAAGATAAGGTTATCTACGTAGCAAGGACCACAAAGGACGGAAATAAGCATAATTAGTGCAAGACTGGGGTCAACGCAGGATTAAAAAAAACTTTGATTTTAAATGTTGACTAGAAAACCCGATGAACTCGTGAGTAGTTCTTGGTCGTATTGTGAACTTAATTTCCATTTTTCTGTTGAACTGATTCTATCATCTGAATTCTCAAAAGGTTTGTTTTCCTAATGTATGAAAAGACATAAAAAGACATTTTTATTACGTTTATATTATGTAATTCGGTTTGCTACACTTAACATTAGTGATTTTATTGTTATATCTATTAATCTTTTTTTTTTTTTTGTTTTTTTGTAATTTCAAATTTCATAATTATTTTCTAGTCCAACAAACTAAAATTTAATTATCTGTTTACAGCTTGGAGACAAAAGACCGTTTAAGAATCAAAATAACGGATGCCAATCGCCCAAGATGGGAAGTCCCACACGACATCCTCCCCCGCCAGTCCCACTTCTCCCTCCACCTAGAAAACCGCCGTTCACCACCACAAAACCGTCGTTACCTCCTCTCCGGCCTCAACTCAGACTTCATATTAACTCTCCACAACACCATCCCATTCGGCTTCACAGTCACCCGCCACTCCTCTGGAGAAACTCTCTTCAACACCATTCCACAGAGCCACCAATCCAGCACGTACCTCATCTTTAAGGATCAGTATCTACAGCTCTCTTCCTCATTGCCACCCCACACTTCCTATCTTTATGGTATCGGAGAACACACGAAGAGCTCGTTCAATCTGCAGCACAACCAGACGCTGACTCTGTGGAATGCTGACATTGGCAGCGCAAATCTTGATGTCAATTTATATGGTTCTCACCCGTTCTACATGGACGTCAGGTCCCCTCATGGAACCACTCATGGAGTTTTGCTGCTCAACAGCAATGGCATGGACGTTGTGTACACTGGGGATAGGATTACCTATAAAGTTATTGGTGGGGTTCTTGATTTGTACTTCTTTGCAGGGCCTATGCCGGAAATGGTTATGGAACAGTATACTGAACTCATTGGACGCCCTGCCGCAATGCCTTACTGGTCTTTCGGTAAGTACTGCATCGATCAACATCAAGAAGTACATTGACTTATTATTTACGACCGTCAATTATTTTCGTACTGGTTTAGGAATCAGATATTAGACTAAAGTTCCTGGATTGGTATTTTCATTATTTGGATATACTAGTGTTCAGATTGCGAATTCCAGAATTCACAGGCTTGATTTTTCTTGTGGAATTTTTCTGTGTGAAATGCCTTTAGTTTTTTTTTTTAAGATATATGTTTCCTTTAATCGTTCCAGGATTTCACCAGTGCCGCTATGGTTACGAAAATGTCAGTGATCTTGAGAATGTGGTTGCTGGTTATAAGAAAGCTCAAATCCCTCTAGAAGTTATGTGGACGGATATTGATTATATGGATGGCTATAAGGATTTCACTCTTGACCCTGTCAATTTTCCTCCGGATAAGATGAAAAGTTTCGTTGATGCACTTCATCAGAATGGTCAGAAATATGTGATCATCGCAGATCCTGGTGAGCCTCCATCACTCAAATTGACTTTTCCTCCTGCCCTTCGATTGGCAATCTTGATAAAAGATAAAACGATATAATAAGTTTAAACAAATTGATTAGGCAGCATTTCCCAATTGTCTTATTTGGTAAGGTGATCTTAATAATAATTAAAAAAAAAGCTAAAATTTTATCGATGTAAAGTGTCTACTCTTTCCATAATATTGCACGCCAAAATACGAACTATCTGTTTATTGACTGCTGTGCCTTGTGCCACAGGGATCAGTGTAAATGAGACATATGAGACCTACATAAGAGGGATGCAAGCTGACATCTTCATTAAGCGTAATGGTGTTCCTTACCTAGGTCAAGTTTGGCCAGGACAAACCTACTTCCCCGACTTTGTAAATCCATCATGTGGAGCCTTTTGGAGCAATGAAATCAAAATATTCCATGATGTACTCCCTTTTGATGGACTCTGGATTGACATGAATGAGTTATCAAATTTCATATCATCTCCTCCTAATCCTTCTTCTACCCTCGATGACCCTCCTTACAAGATCAACAATGCTGGAATTCAACGTCTCATCAATGAGAAAACTGTCCCTGCAACATCACTACATTTCAGCAACATCACAGAGTATAATGCTCACAATCTCTATGGGTTTTTGGAATCCAGGGCTACTAATGCAGCTTTAACTAATGTCATTGGTAAAAGGCCGTTTGTGCTGAGTAGATCTACTTTCGTCGGTTCTGGCAAGTACACAGCACACTGGACTGGAGACAATGCAGCCACATGGGATGATTTGGCATACACAATACCAAGCATCTTGAACATTGGAATATTTGGAATTCCAATGGTTGGAGCTGATATATGTGGTTTTTCAGGAAACACAACTGAAGAACTTTGCCGACGATGGATTCAGGTGAAATTCATTATTTTGTCGACTTCTATAGTTTGACTTTCTTCTTGGATATAATCTTGTCACTTTTGGATATCGCTCTTTTTCCATAAGGTCCTTTTTCGCATATTTAATAAGACTGATATAAAAAGTTTGCAATTGTAGCTGGGAGCCTTTTATCCCTTTGCTAGAGACCACACTTCGAAATTCACCATCCGTCAAGAGCTATATATTTGGGATTCAGTCGCTGCATCAGCCAGGAAAGTGCTTGGACTTCGTTACAGGCTATTGCCATACTTGTACACATTAATGTTTGAGGCACACACTAAAGGCATCCCGATTGCCCGTCCAATTTTCTTCTCGTTTCCTCAGGATACCAACACTTACAAAATCAGCTCACAGTTTCTACTCGGTAAGGGGATAATCGTTTCACCTGTACTACAGTCTGGAGCAGTTTCTGTTGATGCATATTTTCCAGCAGGGAACTGGTTTGATCTCTTCAACTATTCCCATTCCGTGATTGCACAAAATGGAAAGTACGTCAAGCTTGATGCACCTCTTGATCACATCAACGTGCATGTTCGGGAAGGAAATATACTAGCTATGCAAGGAGAAGCAATGACAACACAGGCGGCCCGGAACTCTCCATTCCAACTATTAGTTGCCATCAGCAGCCTAGAAAATAGCTCGGGAGAAGTTTTCTTGGATGATGGAGAGGATGTGAAAATGGGAGGGGATGGAGGACAATGGAGTTTTGTAAAATTTAACAGTGGTACACTAAAGAATAGGCTAATACTAAGATCTGAGGTTTTGAATGGAGGATTTGCTGTGAATCAGAAGTTGATCATAGATAAGGTCATTTTTGTAGGACTGACAAACGGTTCTAACAAGATAAAGGGATGTCAGTTGATCACCGGAACAAAATCGGAGCACAGGAAATTGTCGACAAGAATGGTTTCAAATGACAACGGATTCGTTTCTGTTGAGATTTCAAAGCTATCAATTCTCATAGGAAAAGAGTTTACATTGGAGCTTACATTTGGAAAATAAATAAATGCATTGAGAAGGAGCAATTTCACTCCGAATGTATGTTTGAGACAATAAAGGATGAAGCTTTCGAACATTGAACTTGTGAAGTCAGAATGTATGTTTGATGTCACAAGGATTCAGCTTCTGAACTAAGACTCGTAACTACTATTTATTATTATTCAATCTGATATTCATATTTATAAATTTGTCAAACAAGTACAAAAAAAGATAATGTACGAGTCAATGTCAAATCCTCCATCTCATAGTAGATTTGAGGTTTAGAAATCTTGTCTAAGTTTGTCCCTATTTGTCTCATATTCTTTCAAAACTCTTTTTTCTACATACTCATTTTCAACTACACATTCACACAATAAAATATTCTACACGTAAACCAAAAAAATTTCTCTACTTTTTAATCACACATTCGCCAAAAATTCGTTATTCAAAACAATGTATTTTTAGAAAAAAAAAAAAATGGCCACCAAAAAGGGGCTAAAATGGATTAACAAAAAAATAAAAATAAAAAGGAGGGTAGATTACTATGATTTCAATTTTCAAACATTAAGAGGGCTATTAGGCAAATAACCAAAACTTGGGAGGGTAAATAGAAAATATCAAAAATCATAGGACTAAATTGTAATTAACTCAAAGTGGACCTAGAGAGAATAGAAGTTTCCAAATAAAAATATCTTCTCCATTTGAATATGGAACACAATCTAGAGAAAGTCAATCCCACGCGCTTTTAATTTTCAGCGGAGAAGAATTATTGCCCCAAATCCAACCCAACCCAATCCAATCTCCAAATCAAATTAGACTCTATTGATTATTTTTTGTGACAATTATCCACAAAATCTCAATTTTGGTTGCGAACTTTTCCACTACCTACAATCTATAACAAATTCGTCGGATTTTTGAGTTGGTAAGAAATTCGCCTTCTCTGCGTAATTGTCAATTCATCAGCGTTTTCGGATGAGCGGTAAGCAAGGGAATTTTAGTTCTTTTCGATTTAGATGTTTATCATTCTTTTTTCCTGTGAATTATATGTGTACGTGGTAACGTGCCCTATGTTTTTAAATCATTGCAATTGCCTTAAACGTTTTCTTCTTTTAATTTTGTTTCCTACCCTCAGAACGAACTCTCTGCCTTTAATTACTCGGATTGAATCGATTAAATTCAGTTGAAACCCTGCAGAATTTTTACGAAGTCTGTCAAGTTTTTTCTTCCAATAATTGATTAAGTTTAGTGTACTGGGTTTCAAATTATAGATTGTAAAAATGTTGAGAGATTAAACATTTAAACTGGAACAGAACGCACATAGTTAGTGTTTACTAGTAATTTACTGATCCTCCTTTGAACTTTGCAGATATGCAGGGCCAATTGGTTTGCAGTGGGTGTAGGACCACGCTTCTTTATCCCAGAGGAGCTGCGAACATTCGCTGTTCATTGTGCAATGCAGTTACTTCTGTCCCCCCACCCGGTATTACTCAACAATCTTTTTCCAGATGGCTATTTTACTTCCAAAAGCAACAAAAAATATTCAGTTCTTTGCTAGGTCACATTTAATTGTTTTCCTCAAGTATTTAACGTGAAAAAAAGGGATTCGGGGAAAATGACAAAGACGTAGAAAATGAGAATTTGTTATACGTATGGTTTCAGATCTTCAGGTTTTTAGCTTCAACTTGTCTTTGGTTTTGATGGATTAAGATTCAGTATAGGTTCTTTACTTGAGTTTATATCACTAGATGGTTTTTACCTCACTCTCAGTCTTGAAGATAAGGTTTGAACAATTAGGGAGAGAACCGATCTCCAGACCTGGTATTTTGGTATTTGCGGACTGATAACGTCATTTTATCTATTTATATTTTTGAACAAATTTTTTTTAGTTGCTATTGTACTTCTCAATGTATTTCTAGTTTTCACGTTATTGTCACTCACATTTTATTTAATTTTTATCATACGCAAGTAAGCTAGTGTGCTGTCTGGCAAAAATACATTGGCGTTGTTCCATGCCTCCTTTTTTTTTTTCATTGATTTTACATAAGTTACCTGCAATTTCATGCTTAGCATAATATGTTGTAAGCTCCGTAGCACAAACACTTCAATTAGTGTAGCGTGTCCGAGTCGATACCGACACTTCTCGGANTGTTCCATGCCTCCTTTTTTTTTTTCATTGATTTTACATAAGTTACCTGCAATTTCATGCTTAGCATAATATGTTGTAAGCTCCGTAGCACAAACACTTCAATTAGTGTAGCGTGTCCGAGTCGATACCGACACTTCTCGGACACTCTACCGTAATCATTTTTCTTTTTATATTAGATATATTATATATTGTTAATTCAAAGTTATTAGCAAGTAACAAATATGTACTCATGTTTAAAAAATTTCAACAAGAAAAATTAATAACAAATATAAAACTAAATTTATACTATATAAATGAAGAATTTTTAAGAATTTAATCAACGTGTTGATGATGTGTCGTGTCTGTACTTTTTTTAAAAATCACGTGTCGGCGTATTCGACACGTATCGTGTCGGACACACGTGTCCGTGTCGGTGCATCATAGGTTATAAGGATAACAAAATACTCCAAGGTTTATTGAAGATGAGGTGAAATAGTGATTTGTACTTATGCTGAGAACACACTGCAGGCAGTTCGTTTTGACTTGTAGTATAATCTTCTGAGTCAAGACAGGTTGGCATCTGGGCTGTAATGCATATGTTAAATGAATTTCTGCAAACAGATGCAATAATCGCTTACTGATACCCGAGTTGGTGATAATTCGATATATTAAAGTAAAGTACGGCTAGATGTTCCCTAGTTATGTTTCCTTGGGGGCTGACTGTAACTTCAGCAAAATGTATTTGTGTCCCAATTGCATGTATCTATTTTATATGTTCTGGATGGTGTCTGTATCACTGAAGTTTGATTAAAACATGCAGGGATGGAAATGGCTCAACTGATATGTGGAGGCTGCCGCACCTTACTTATGCATGCACGGGGAGCCACCAGTGTCAGATGTTCCTGCTGTCACACAGTGAATCTTGTGCCAGGTACAGGCATCTGATTGTATTTGTATACAATAATGCTCAAATGCATGAAATATTTATATAATCCCTGTTTTTCTTCCAGAATGGTCACAAAGGTGTTCTCTGTAGAAGTTGTAATTGGTTTTTGGCTTCTCATTAATGCATAATGGACAAATATGCTTTGTACCATATTCTTCTTAAATTCATTTATGGTTCTAGTTTCCTTTATCTTCTGCTCATTAATAACTTACATTTATATATGATGGATGTGCAGCATCTAATCATGTCGCTCATGTTAGCTGCGGTAACTGTCGTACCACGCTGATGTATCCAGCAGGAGCTCCTTCGGTCAAATGTGCAATTTGTCACTACATTACAAATGTCAATGCTTATAACACGGTATTTACTTGAATGTTTTATAGCATCACCATTGATCATATACACACACAGGAAATTCCTTACAGCGTGTTTGGGTGGGCTTATTTCCCTCTTTTCCCACCCAACACAGTGTTTTGTTTCCTTCTTTGAAGGCTTCCTCTAAATAATGCTTAGGAAGAAACAGAGAGAGGAAGAAAATTCACACCCCTAACAAAGCAAACAAAATGAAAATGAAGAAGGATAAAGAGAAACAGAGAGAGGAAGAAAATAACTATTACCAGATAACTAGCTATTGAGAGGACTGTGGTTCTTATCTGTGGTACTCTGGTGCTGATGTTGCAAATTAACATTATCATTGACTCCAATCCCACTTTCTTTTGCAAAGATATTGATGCTGTATCTCTAACGTGTGTCTACTCTGGCAGATGAGTGATACAAGGGTTCTGGCTCCTGTGTACAGACCTGGTGGGAACCCTCCATCTGCAACAACACCATCTACTTCCACGGTCAGTCCCATATTTTTGCTACACTTTGTACTCACTGTGGTTCTGATATTTTTTTGTTGCATTCAATGATCAATCTGCTCGATTTGCTACAGTCAACGGCCCATTCCCAGAATCAAACAGTCGTCGTTCAGAATCCCATGTCCGTTGATGAAAGTGGAAAGCTGGTGAGTTTCTTCATATTTCCCACCAACTTTTCCTATTACCTTCACGTTTTTCCTTAACATTGTTTTGAATGCAGAAGATAAATTAGGCTGACCTGATTGTGACTTTTTGCAGGTGAGCAATGTTGTTGTTGGCGTCACAACATAGGAATGTTAATGATATGTAATATCTACGATTGGTTCCCAAAGTGGATGGTCGTTTCGGACTTATTTGGCTTCAACTTGGTATAGAGTCATTTTATGCTTATTGGGATTGGCAATTATGAGTATGGAAATACAATACTGCAACTTGTAAAGTTTTGTAAGAAACTCGATTATTTTTTTCTTTTGGTAATTTATGGAGGGAACAACTTGTGGAAGGTGATTTTTCAGTCATTTGCTGGTGTGCTACTTAATAATTGTTTTGATATTAATACGTTGTAAATTAGGGGGGTGAATTTGTTCATGTCATCCAGTTGTATGAAGACTAACTGATTAATTGTGTGTGAAATAATTTGTCTTTTATAATTGCGCTTCCCACCTTATATTAAGCTAATAGATTTTGTTGGATTACAATTTCATGCATGGATTCTTGAGTCCAGATCAGCTGTCCCATTTTTATTGGCCTTTTGGTTTTCTCTAATAAAATCTTGACACTTCACCTCAATTTTTAGATGTCAAAAGTTTAGATGTGACACTTCAGAAAGTTTTGGTGCGTACCAAACTAATGCCAACAGAGATTCAGATTGGGAAGTTCTCAAGTCATTGCATGTAGGTATTTTACGAGTTCATGGATAAGATTGAATTAATTAAAGCACATAGACATCTCAATGTTTTCTGAAATAATTTAGTATCCAGTCGGGTTCAATTATCGTATCAAGTCCTTAATGGACACATGCGTACAAGTGTTTCTTGAACTACATTTCACTAGCTTTTGAGTTTTTGTAATCCTGTTGAGAAAAAAGATCTTCAGATGAGAAATAGCTTTGGTTTCTTACCAACAAATTAATCCTGAACTTTTTATGTAAGATGGGTTGACAAAATTATTATTATTTTGAGGTTAAATATGTTTGAAATGGCACGCAATATCACGGTCTTGTTTTTCCAATCCGCTGTCATCTAAATGTACATCCACCTCTGTTCTTTTTCCCAACAACTGATTATCAAACTGGGTGAGAATTGAACTAACTGAAACAAATTAGAGAAACTTGCTGGAAGAGAAACTCTGCACGTGATTCTGTGATCTCTCTTATATATATTCAGCCTATTTGGATCTTTCTGTATCTTCTTCTCCTTAATTCTCCTCGACTACCGCCTTGACCCGACCCCGGAAATCAAAATGGCTTCAGAAGGCGGAGAGAAACCAGAAGTTGCTGCTGTGGAGCAGGTGGCAGTGACTCCCAGGTTAAGTGATTGGATCATTCCCACACTGAGATTGCTTGCATTTTTTGCGACGCTTGCAGCGACACTTGTAATGGCGCTTAACAAACAAAAGAAAACTATTGTTGTTGCCACTGTTGGAACTACTCCAATACAAGTTACTCTCACGGCCAAATTTCAACACACTCCAGCTTTTCTGTATGTTTCTGATTTCTTTTCGCTACACTTAGTTGAAATATTTTAGATAAATCTTACATTTGATACACTGAATTCGATCGAAATCACATAGATTCACTCTACTTGTACAGGTTCTTTGTGATAGCTAATGGCAATGCTAGTCTCCATAATTTATTGACGTTAATTGTCAATTTCATGGGACAAAAGTTTGATTACAAGGGACTTCGCCCTTTTGCAATTGCAGTCTTGGATATGGTAAACAATTAATCACTTCTGTTTTCAGATTTTCAGAAAAAAAAAAATCTATTTTTTCGACAGTAAGTCTACTTAAAACTGTTTTTAAAGATGTCGTTGATCTCTTTGTAAATGTAGATGAACATTGTTCTCGTCTCCGGCGGTGCGAGTGCGGCGGCTTTCATGGGTCAGCTTGGTAGGGATGGGAATTCTCATGCAAGGTGGAATAAAGTTTGTGACAAATTTCGTAGCTATTGCGACCGTGGAAGTGGTGCCATGTTGGCTTCTTTCATTGGCCTCGGACTAATGATAATTACCAGTGTTATCTCCATTGTCAAGCTTCGCAATCATAAACTTGTTAACTCTTCTATCGTTCCATGATCCAAAAAGCTATAGATTTGTTTGTGATCGTTCTTGTACTCCGTTTTTACTGCCTCACGTAATGTAATTTCTTGTGTATTGAATAAGTTTGAAAAAGAAAGCCACGTAGAATACTCATATGTTATTCTATCTACTCAGTTCACTATACTACTCGTGACTCAAGGGTGTGCTTAATGAGTTGTACCGTACTAGACACTATTAAGAAAGATCCAAATAGCTTACAAACGGAACAAGAATGCAACATCCATCAATGGCCATATTGTTTTTCAGTAATAGATTATTTCATAGATTGAACTAAGGGAGTCACAGAAAATTTAGTGAGTGGAAAATCATTTCAAATTGATCACACCAACTAGCAAAAATGAATAGAATTTATTCTATACACATATAGTAAACAATAAACGCATACATAAATACCACATTTGATAATGTGAATTGCTAAAGTGAGGAAGAAAAAGAAACTAAAATCATTTACTGCAAATTCCAATCCAGGCCACTACTGGGTAATCCAGGAGGGAAGTACGCCTCCGATCTCTAAGGTTCCCAGTATTATTTTAAGCTAATGCAAGAGCATTTAAGTTCAGTTGCTGTATATGAGAAAGAAACAACCAATCTTCAAAGAACATAAGTTCAAAATACTACTAGACATGTTGCATGAGCATCTTCTGATCATTACTACACATAGCTCTCGTCTTCATCTTCAGGCTATCTTTCTGTCGACCTACTCAATTCCTCCCAAACATCCATTATATTCCACGTATGGTTCAACAGTGTCCAGTACTCTTTCGCTTGCCTGCAATGTCAAAAGTACACTTTAACAAAAGAGGCATGTACACAAGCACATAATCGAAATGATGAGAATATGCTAGCTTTGTTAACACAAATGCTATTTGAAGTCTAATGGTTCTGTTGGCTGACTTGAATGGAAAAAGTTTCGCGCGTATATTTGCATATTCATAAAGCCTTTAAAAATAAAAATAAAACAAGTGAGATCCATGAATACAACTAAAATAATGCAAACACGGCCTAGATTGTTACATCCCTTCAAGGATCACTTGAAATTTGGGAGAATGTGCTGATTTTGTATGTTCATAATATTTATGATTCTTATTTCAATTGGCAAGTAGTAGTCTGTGGTGCTTCAGGAGTTAATTCAAGGATGAAAGTCGCTCTATTTTCCAATATGATAATCATCCGAATCATATAATGACCATGTCTCTGAAAGAAGACAAATTGAGAACATCGACAACTCAGAATATATGACAACATTCATTGAATTGTGAAACTTTGCAGATAATATGTACATAAACACACAAAACAAAAGAGAATATTACTCAAAAAAATAGAAAGCAGTATTACCGTCAGCTATAACGTTTGTGGTAGGACTTGAAGAATTCAACAATTCAGGTTTCCTTGACCAGTACTGTTGAAACCTTTGTCTTGCATACTCCATGTAGTCAAAATCAATTTTATTGACATGCCCCTGAAACAAAGAATATGTTAGCTAAAAAGCTTCTCATAAATTTTGATACCAAATTGGCTGTTGACTATAACTCAATTCACTCAACTTAAAAGGCCTTTTCCTTCAGTACTTTGGATAAATTATGTGATGTGCTTGTACACATCACATTTATATTCCTGCTCAAAGAACAATTCAGGTTTAAACCATCTATTTCTTTCTCTTGCACATTGTAAATATTTTATGGGCAAAAAACTTATATACGATATTGACCATCTCCAACAATTTCGACGGCAAAATTCTCGTAGACATGATATCTCCCCTTATCTAGTAAATTCCCATTTAGATTTCTAATTTTTCATGAAAACATGCCAATCCAAGAATAGACACCCACCTCATTTTAAGGAAAAATCTCACTGTCAACAGAACCATATGTGGGTACATCCTACTTAATTGATTTCTTTTCTGAGTAAGAGATTTTCTCTGCGGCTACAAGCCTGAGTTAGGAAATTAAGTTAATCCAGTATCATATGTGGTTGTTCAATGTAAGATAACACAATTAAATACCCTTAGAAGCACAGATCAAGCCAAATTCAGAGATCATTATGCACATTATGTGGCACCTGATGGCCCATTTCTACAAGTAACAACTTCAATTATCACGGTCTAGGTGACAATTTAACCTTGTCTGTCTCTCTTTTTGCATTAGCCATATGCTAGTCAGAACAAGTAACATTCCAATCCAGCCAAATCTGGAAAGAACTACATATATAACTGAGTTTACAAATCAGAAAATATTTGATTATGTATCACATGAGATGATTATAGCAAAACTGCATTTCACTAATTCTTATTACAGTTGGTCAATTGGGAATACCTAACTAACATTTTTCTTTACAAGTTAGGTAAATTACCGAAATTATTCCCCATAAGCCCCAAAAGAGATGGCTTGCAAGAGTGTACTTCTCCACGTCATGAACCAACCGATCCACTTCTGAGTCGCTAGGTTGAGTGCCTGCATGAACATCCTAATGTGTCAGAGGATAATAGTAAACAAGACAGTTTATCCTTTATCGTTAAACAAAAATTTTGCACTTATTTACTCCACTACGGTCACTCAAGATGCATTGCCAATAGGTAGGAAGATACAGGCCATTAAAATCAACAGTCGTCAAAGTTCATTTCCCCTTTCACAATATTAATGAAAAAACAAATGTTATACCAGTTATCATGCATTTAACACTCATCGTTCACTCTACAACTAACAGAAGAGATGATATGCTTTCATGAATAGTCCTGTATACTGAGTTGTTTACCGAGGAAGAAGAAAACATGCTGATATGAGTGGACTGTCCTATAATGATTTACCCCATTGTAGGCTTAAATACGGCTTCATAATGAGAATATATGTTTCCCCTTAAGAAGAAAACAATGTACTACCTTGCATGGAAAAAAAAAGTATGATAAATCGAATTAATTTCTACCTGAACAACTCAGATATATATGCAGAAATCTTTGACGCTCCTCAAAACCTGTTAAGTCAAGTTATAATTTAATATAAATTTCCAATAACTACATGGTGGCTCAATTGCCGTGAATGAGGCATAGAAAGTGCTGAACAAATCAACAGGCTGTCTACCTGGATATTTACTATAGTCCAGAACATGAGGGGTTTCTGTATGATAGTCAGCAGCCATCTCACAGAAATGATTTGCTATATCAAAAGCAACAGGATTGTAACTTGAATATTCATAGTCCTGCAAAACAGGTGTGGTCAAGAATATTAGAACGAAAAGTGCAATATAGCCAAATCAAATGGCATGCAAACAGAATACACAACCAATTGTTTAAATAAATCAGACAAGACAATTATATCAATATTCATTAAAACTCGATGAACTAGTGCCTTTTAAAGCCAAGGCAAGTGACCCATGGATCCATTTAAGGTCCACATGTGCAGTGTCTACAGGGTGAGAATAATCAGGATGGTGGAAAAAATATAGAAACCAGAAAAAGCCTCGCTGAAGGCGATTGCTTGAAAAGTCACGAGTCAGAAAGAGATATGTTGTGGAACTTACTCCATAAATCCAAAAACCATCAAGGTAATAAAATAACAGCTACCTGGTACCAATTTTACTTGATCAATATATATGCATTTGCCTTCAGTAAACTAAACTCCATCACGGCACCTGTCAGTCCATCACTTCTTCATGAGTCACTCAACCAGGTGGGCTCATATCTCTACCTAAATGAGTGTGAACTGGACTAGATGCGCTTTATAAAGGTATCGCCCACCCTTATATAGTTATATAGCCTAAACCACATGCTATAATTTTCACAATAAGCTTAATTTCAACCATTTGTTAGCATGTGTGGTGTCTTGACATTCCATTGAGGAATATAGCAAGATTTGAGTGCTCTAATTTTAGATTCATTTGAATTTTATCTCTTTTTTTTAATTAACGTGGAGCATATCCTGTCATCTTGCACATGGAACATGCACTTACATGTCAAATGTAATAATATACCACCGAATAACTAATAATATAGGACTTTAGTCCTTACATTTCACAAATTTCGTCAATCAGCCAGGGATGATACTTACAATTATCGTTATTGATCTGGTGTCTTCGTCCATCATTATGTTACCATATTGCAAATCATTGTGGCAGAATCCTATGCGTTGATGACCACTTGAGAGATTACTTTCAAGTGCTGATATTTCATCTTCCATGACATCCAGGCAGAAAGCTTTGGCTTCTTCTGGTGTAGACAAACGTTTAGCCTCTTTAACCCAATTGCTGATACAAAAAGATAATAGGCCTTAGCTAATCAACTAAGACTGCTTAACAACCTGGGAAGATCCCAAGACAAGCAAGCATACCGCAATCTATCCCACAGGCACACAGACTTTGGCCCAGGCATTTGAAGATCATGGAATTCCTTCATTTTGGTTGCTATAAGGCCAGATATCTCTGAATCAAGCAAATCAGATGCTGAAAGTGTCTGGAATGGCACAACAGAACGCACAGCATTACAAGACAGGCCATCCAGATTTTCATAGTTCCAGATAATATCAAGAAATTCCATATTAGGGGTTTCCGTAAAGATTGAATCTTTGTGACAGCCTTGATTGCAAATAATTGCCATGTCACCACTTATCGCACTTGTGAAGTGATGAACTCTACTAGTATTAGGAGAGCTTTACTGAACAACATATAATCACTATGTATATTAGAGTATGAATATGTTGTAGACTAAATTTAAATAAATAAATGTGTCCCTCCTCTAAAAGCTTGAGCTTTTACATTAACTAGTTCATTGTGGTAAAATCATGCAGAGATCCTGAATTCAAGCCTAATCAATGATTTATGCATGCGCAACGAGAAAATGAATCAGGCCTACACTTGACAAAGGTGTATTTAATTAAGATAAATTAATGTGTGCCTTGTCTAAAAGCTTATTCAACAGAATCAAAACTTAATTTATGCTGTTTTTACGCTTTAATTAAAATCTTTCAGGAAATGTGTTATGGGCCATCGCCTGGGGATTTTCACAAGCAAGTATTGTAAAATGTACAACATAAAGAGCACCTGAAAATACATACCCGAGCACGAATGAACTCTTCTATACGGCCATTGGAAAACCGCCTCAGCAAACGCGGCCCCTGGCCTTGTTTCGACATGAACTCAAACGTACGAATCTCATTTTCTCTGTCGAAGAATACATCCACCCCTTTACCGTAAATCCTCACCACCACTTTCCTCGAACGGTGCTGCGATTCCTTGTCAGAATTCGTAGGCCACTTGATTTGATAAACTTCGTTAGTCATGGCTCCTTTCAATGGAACAACCTGCAACGCATTTGCATCAGTAATATCGTCCCATTTTAGTGCCATAGATTTCAGTATTTTTACAGCTTCTTCGGGAATACGCTGTTCTCTAATTTCAGAATCCGATGAATTTCCGGCAGATCCCATGAATTATTTTACTGAGAAACAAATTGAACGACTCCGCTTGTGTAATTGAATACAGAGAATTTGGGTGAATTTAGCATTGGTATTATTCGGGGAACAATGAAGAATATGACACGAAGCTGCTCAATCAGTCAGATCCTTTTGCCAGATGGCGGGTGTTACTGAATCACACGTGAACCTGCGGAAAACAATGGCAAAATGGCTTCAGGTCTCTAGCAGAAAAAATGGGGCAAATATCTAAAAGGATTTTTTAAAGAGAAATTTACAGCTGACACCCTCAAACTTTACCAAATATATTACATTAAATGTTTTATAAGTATCGTGAAACTAAATTTGACCATTTATTTACCATTTTTATTTAAATGTGAAAGAAATGCAAGACCCTGAAAATAAATGTCTATTATTATACATCTTCATAAATAGTAAAATGTATGCTTGAATGTGAGTATTAGAATTACAACTAAATGCATAAATGAAATTAATGACAAATACGATACATGAATTAATGTGAATATTGATTAATTTAGAATTAATATCAAGGAATATATACTAATGTGAATGTTAATTAATTTAAAATTAATGTCAAGAAATATATACGTGACAATGAATGTTAAATCATTTATATTAAATAAATATAATTTAATTTTCAATTAAGTGAAATTGAATGTTAATTAGCATATGAACGTGAATAATGAATTGTATTCTTGAATTTAGATTTCTAATTAATATTAATTAAATCAATGTGAATATTAATTAATTGAGAATTAATAACATGGATATGGGCGTGGATGAATGTGAAATTATAATTAATATTAATTAAATAAATGTGATTGTTAATTAATTGAGAATTAATTATAATAATTATTACAATTTGTAAAATTAAATACATATTGAAAAACGAAAAATAAGATATTATTGAAATAATTGAATTATAGTAAAGTCATAATCATCCAAAAAATGATTCTCATTTGATGCAATATTTCATATATTATAGATTTTAATGTGTGGATAATAAGTAAAGTGAGTTATAGTTATAAAATATGAAATATATGAATAAAAAATATATTTGATTAATATAAATTATAATTTAAGCTTCGTCAAATATAAGTTCATGTATCTTTATTTTTGGAGGTTCGAGTGGAGGACAATTTAACTTAGTCCATGTTTGAGCCACATTAAAATTTTCATTTTCATTCTTCTACTAATTTTCAACCACATATTCTTCAATAAAATAATATTTTCCATCACATCAATAATTTTTCCTTCTTTTTCAACCACATATTCCTTATCACATCACTTCAAAAAAATACATTCTCTCATTTTAATATGCACCAAACATGACCAATGCAGTAATAAATCGGACTATTATTACAGGTTATTTTTTTCATTCTCATTCTTCTACTCGTTTTTAACCGCACATTTTTTAATAAAATAATATTTTTCATCACATCAATAATTTTTTCTTCTTTTTCAATCACACATTCTCCATCAATCTACTATTTCAAAATACATTCTTCCAAAATAATGTGGCTCAAACACACCCTTAGTATATAGGAAAAATTGCAGTCATAGTACCAAATCTTTCATTTAGTTGCAAACTTTGTCCAAATATTTCATTTGTGCCACCCACGATACCAAACATTTTAAAAACTGGCACCCAGAGTCCAAATGGATGGAAACTATTAGTTTGACCGTTAGTTGACTAGAGAATTCACTTTGACCATAATTTTAACTAATTTTATAAGGATAAAATGGTAACTTCACATTTTCTATAATAAAATAATTAAATTAAAAAAATCCAAACCACACGTGACCACCACACCGAACCCAAACCTAAAACTATGTTATCTCTATCAACTTTTCTACTCCTACCTCCAAATCTACTGTATTTCAGTGCATACTCGTACTCTGTGCCAAGAAATCGATACCTTCACATGCAATATTGTAACTATGAGCTCTCACTTCCCATGTGATGATTATGGGCCCCACCCCCACCTCCACCCCACACCCAGACAAAATACACTAAGGCCCTGTTTGATAGGACATTATTTTTCATGGAAAATGGAAAATAAATTCCAACTTCTACTTTTACCTTGTTTGATACACTTTATTTTCCACATTTGGCTCACATGCTCACCAATTCCCACCATTTTGGTGAGAATTGATTTTCCATCTTTTTTTTTTTAAGCAATTGGAAAATTTTTTAGATAGAATGTTAAAAAAAATTATCACTTTTATTGACAATTTTCATACAAAACAAAGTCAAACGAATGGTATTCGGTATGGTAATTTAAAAAAAAATTTAATTTTTTTTTTTTTGGCAAGTGAAACAAATTCTAGACCCAATGGTAAATGAAATTATCACTTTAATGGACAATTTTCATGAAAAAGAAAGCCAAACGGACACCA
>CAIGRT010045471.1:0-11452 GCA_903798405.1 Fraxinus platypoda | reverse complement strand
ACGAGTTTTCGAAAATAGGAAAGAGAACTCGTTTTCACTGTTTTGAAAAATCGAAGATAGAAAACGGCTTGAAAACGGTAAAGAGAACATGCCTTTAAATTTTAGATGGACCACGAACACCGCTTGAGGACTCATTTTTCCAAACCTGACAGAATGAAATCTAATTATATTCTTCATTTATCCCCCACAATATGCCAATTTTTAGAGATACATAGACTGGGAGGCATGGTCATCTCCATTGTCTCTTTTCAGTGTTCCAAAAAAAAGTAAAACGTGAAAAATCGTGAAGACCAAGTTTCGACCTAGATGAGATTAGGGGTAAAAAAGGGAAAAAGGCAATTTTTTTATTTTAATATTATTTTAAAATTTTAAATTAATTGAATAATTAAAAGAAAAAAACGTAAAAAAGCGTAAAAGCATGTCTAGTCGCGACTAGACGTGAAAAAGAATAAAAAATAAATAAATAAGCGTGAAAGTGCGAGGCGAGGCGTTCTACGCCCACTTTGTGCCTGAGCAACGCCTTTTAGAAAACTCCTTTCTCTCGAATTTAAGAACTTTCGATGACGCTCGCCTCGCGCCTAAGCAGAGCCTTTTAGAACACTGCTTTCTCTCGAATTTAAGAACTTTCGATGAAAAATTTGAGGGTGCGAACATAAATCTGTGTTGTTTACTATGCAAAATTTCTTGCTTGCTTTTATTGCTCAAGATCAAGGATCATGACTTAATCCATGACATCAGTGCCCACTAAGAAAACTTTGAATCTAGAATCAAATCTACGTGACAGTTAGAATTGTTTCCAGCTGGCTAACGAGAATGAAGGAAGGACAGTAGCAGATTTGGCATTTCCTGATATTTAGGAATTGGAATCAATTTGTTGAACAGCTGTTAAATTTGTTGAATTTGTTTTTTTACTTATTCTAGAATATTCTTTGCAACCAACCTTATGTATATAACACGATGTAATTAGCTGAGAATTTAATTAAAAAGAATTACACATTCATTCCTTTCAGATTTTAATTTAGTATCAGAGCCTACATGACCAACACTGGTTCAGGCAATCAATCTGAGTTTAATACAGCTCCAGCTACCCACGCAGCAGCCGGCCAAAGTGTGATACATGGGATGAACATCACACAGACTCCTTCAGTAAAACTTGATAAAAACAATTTCCTTTTATGGAAGAATATGATCATGCCCGTAATCAGAGGGCACAATCTTGAGGGATATCTTTTGGGGACAAAGGAGTGTCTACCTGAATTTCTAGCCACTCAAGCTACAATCGGCCAGGGAGAAGCAGTTGAGNCGCAGCAGCCGGCCAAAGTGTGATACATGGGATGAACATCACACAGACTCCTTCAGTAAAACTTGATAAAAACAATTTCCTTTTATGGAAGAATATGATCATGCCCGTAATCAGAGGGCACAATCTTGAGGGATATCTTTTGGGGACAAAGGAGTGTCTACCTGAATTTCTAGCCACTCAAGCTACAATCGGCCAGGGAGAAGCAGTTGAGATGATCCAAAATCCAGAGTTTCTGAAATGGAACTCGGCAGATCAGCTACTTATGGGATGGATTTATTCATCCATGACTCCAGAAATCGCCATGAAAGTTATGGGTTGCAATATTTCAAGCAAACTCTGGATTGCAGTCGAGGAAAGCTTTGGTATATTAAACAGGTCTCGTGTGATGTTTCTAACTGGTGAGCTGCAAAGAATCAGGAAGGGATCCATGACAATGGATCAATATCTAACTTCCATCAAGTAGCTGAGTTATCGATCAAAGTGACCTTATCACACAAGTTTTGTCAAGTCTTGATGAGGAATATACACCCATAGTGGTTCAGATAACCAGTAGAGAAACCATCTCCTGGTATGAACTTTCATCAGTGCTTATGACCTTTGAGAGTCGACTGGAACACTTGAATCAAGTGATGAATAATTTCACCTCACTAAGTGTAAATCAATCAAGCGTTCAGGTAGCACATCGTGCTGGTTCAGGCCTTGGCAGAGGTTTTAGAGGAGCCAACAGTGGTAGGTTTCCAAGTTTCAGAGGAAGAACAAGGGGCAGAAATAGAAACATAACTGGAAGGCAGAATGAAATCAGGAGACCTTGCCAAATCTGTGGTCTAAGTAATCACTCAGCTAGCTGGTGCTATAACAGGTACGATGAGAGATATATGGGAGGAAAACTTAGTAACTCTGGACAGCAAAATCTGAATCCAACTCCACCAGCCTATGCAACATCACCAAGTGGGCATGAAGATCCAGCTTGGTTCGTTGATTCTGGGGCGAGTAACCACGTCACATCAAACAAAGGTAACTTAAATAGGATTGAAAAATATAAAGGCAGAGAAAAATTGGTTGTTGGTAATGGTGATAGATTACATATTGCTCACTTTGGAAAGGGTGTTATCCCTACATTGAATAATAGACCACTTGAATTAAACAAACTCTTACATGTTCCCTTAATTAAAAAGAACCTGGTCAGTGTCTCACAATTGACTAATGATAACTGTGTGTTCATGGAATTTTTTGCTAATAGCTGTGTTGTGAAGAATCTCCAGACGAAGAAGATCTTGCTGCAAGGAACAAAGGACGGATTGTACCAGCTGCAGTTGCCAATCCTCAATCCAGAAAGAACCTCACTCGAGTCAGTCCACTAGAATAACTATCAGTGTTATGCAACTCATTCTAGTAATGACAGTATGTCATCTGTTAACCAAACCTCAGTTTTAGAATTAGATATTTGGCATAGAAGGCTTGGACATCCCTCGAATCATGTTTTGAGTCAAGTCTTGAATTCCTGTAATAGCATTTTTAAAACGAATGAATTCCCTAATTTTTGTGATTCTTGCAAAATTGGGAAATCTCATGCCCTTCCTTTTAACACTTCATTATCTCATGCATCTAATCCACTTGAACTTATTCATATCGACATTTGGGGACCAGCTCCTGTAAACTCAACCAAGGGTTTTAGATACTACATTATCTTTGTGGATGATCATAGCCGGTATATATGGATTTATCCCATGAAACATAAATCAAAAGCTTTATCAGCCTTTACCCAGTTCAAAAAACTTGTTGAAAATAAGCTAGATAGGAAAATTAAAACCTTACAATCTGATTGGGGTGGGGAGTTCAGAAATTTTGGCAAACTGGCCATTGAGTGCGGTATAGAACTTAGGCATTCTTGCCCCTATACCTCAGTCCAGAATGGTAGGGCTGAACGCAAACACAAACATATCACAGAAATTGGGCTAACACTCCTAGCACAGGCTGGAATGCCACTCTACTATTGGTGGGAATCTTTTAAAGTAGCCACCTATCTAATTAACAGACTGCCCACCTCTGTATTAGATCACAAATCACCCTACAAAACTTTGTTCAAAAATGATTTTGATTACAAACAACTCAAAACTTTTGGTTGCACCTGTTTTCCATGCCTGAGACCCTACCAAAAACATAAGTTTGCCTTTCATTCCGAGAAATGTGTGTATCTTGGTTATGGGGACACTCACAAAGGCTATAAGTGTCTAAGTCCTAGTGGTAGAGTTTACATTTCTAGGCATGTTATCTTTAACGAGCTTGAGTTTCCATTCAAGTCTGGTTTTCTGAACAAACGAGCTCAACCCCAGACCTGTGACTTTGGCATGAACTATCTCCCCTTCATTGATCCTGTTAGTCATACCACATCTCAAAATGCAACTGCAGCTTCTACAATGCAACCTGAGGTAATTCTTGAACCTGATTCTATCACTGGAGAAACTGAAATTGAGACTAATGAGATTGTAATAGGGGATGAAGTGAATAATGAAGTGGTAGCAGGCAATGAAATGGCAGAAACTCAACTTGTTAGATTTGAAACTCAGAGTGCAACAGGTGAAACAATCTTACCAGAAAGAGACCTACCTCATGTTCTTGGGCATCGAATGGTTACCAGAAGCAAGGATGATATTTTTAAGCCAAAAATCTATGTAAGTGAGATAGCAGATGACCTGGCTGCAGTTGAACCAGTTGATGCTAGTGAGGCATTGACAAGCGACAGTTGGAGGAGTGCAATGAAGGAAGAATACAATGCCCTTATGAGGAATGATACTTGGACCTTAGTTCCACCAAAGGCTGGGATGAAAATCATAGGCAATAAATGGGTGTTTAAGTTGAAGCTTGATGCAAATGGGAAGATTGCAAGGCATAAAGCAAGACTTGTGGCTAAAGGGTTTCTTCAAACCCCTGGAGTCGATTTTAGTGAAACTTTTAGTCCTGTAATTAAGGCAGCAACGCTTAAGATTATCTTGACTTTTGCTGTGTCAAAGAATTGGGAAATCAGACGGGTGGATGTTAATAATGCCTTTCTCAATGGCAGCCTGAAGGAGGTGGTTTACATGAATCAGCCACAAGGATTTACCAACAAAAATCATCCTAGTCACGTGTGCAAACTTAAGAAAGTATTGTACGGGATGAGACAGGCACCTAGGGCCCGGAATGACAAACTAAGACAGACCTTGCTGGAATGGGAATTCAAATAATCCAAAGCTGACAACTCTTTATTTTTCTTGGCAAAAGAAACTGACATTTTGTTTGTCTTGATATATGTAGATGACACTGTTATTACAGGTAATAACGGTCAGCACCTGCAAGAATTTATTGACAAACTTAACCGCAGCTTTGCACTTAAAGATATGGGGAAGCTAAAGAATTTTTTGGGAATTGAAGTAACAAGAGATGCAACTGGCCTACATCTAAGGCAAACTAGCTATGCTACTGAGCTGCTGAGGAAGTTTGGGTATGAAAACTTGAAGGCTAGCGTCACACCTATAGCTGTTGGGAAGAAAATCTCCAAAACTGAAGGACAACCAATGAGTGATCCTACTCTTTACAGAAGTGCTATAGGTGGACTTCAGTATTTGATCCATACCAGACCAGAGTTAACCTTTGCATTAAATAGATTGAGTCAGTACCTTCAGGCACCAACAGATGAACATTGGAAAGCTCTTAAAAGGGTTTTCAGATACCTGAAAAGAACCTTGAGCTTTGGACTAACCATCAGAAGGAATGACAACCTCGACATCACTACCTTCGCAGATTCTGACTGGGCTTCTTGTCTAGATGATAGAAAATCGACGACTGGTTATTGCGTGTATCTTGGTGATAATTTAGTGTCATGGAGCTCTAAGAAACAACATGTAGTGGCAAGGTCCAGTACAGAAGCAGAATACAGAGCTTTGGCTCATTGCACTGCTGAGATAACCTGGTTTCAATCCTTGTTGAGCGAATTAGATATCTCACAGCCTTCAGTCCTGTTATATGGTGTGATAACCAAAGTGCTAGTGCATTAGCATCTAATCCTGTGTATCATGCCCGTACCAAACACATAGAATTAGATGCACACTTTGTGAGGGATAAGGTACTCGAGAATCAGCTGAAAATTCAATACATTCCTTCATCAGATCAAACAGCAGATGTCTTGACAAAACCTATGTCACACTCTAGATTCCAACTCCTTAGAGACAAGCTTGGAGTGCTTGAGTACACTCCACCTTGAAGGGGAGAGTTAGAATTGTTTCTAGCTGGCTAACAAGAATGAAGGAAGGACAGTAGCAGATTTGACATTTCCTGATATTTAGGAATTGGAATCAATTTGTTGAAGAGCTATTAAATTTGTTGAATTTGTTTTTTTACTTATTCTAGAATATTCTTTGCAACCAACCTTATGTATATAACACGATGTAATTAGCTGAGAATTTAATTAAAAAGAATTACACATTCATTCCTTCCAGATTTTAATTGTGACAATATTATTGAGCCCGAGTTTTGGCGTCCTCCATCTAACGAAAATATTTTCTACCTCTGCTCAGCACTCAGTAAAACAAGGGCTTGTAGAAATAAATTTCAAAGACATCACGCTCGTCAACCATGAACAGAGATGTCAACCAGGCCAGCAGGCCAAACAGATTTCAAGGTGGTCTATGTCGGGCTACTGCGGCACTGCCTCCTACCGGCCATAAAAAAATTTCATGTTTTATCACTGCCATCGCACGCCACGGGTTGGACTGTGAAGGTGGGCTGACTCACAACACGGCATATCACAGCTCAGCCGTGCTTTCATGTGCTAGGTTGCCCAGGCCAGCTAGCTTGGATGGCCCAACACATTTTCAAACCTCTAGAGCAGCCTGGACAGTCGTTTCGATACCTCTATCCGTTGGATGAGATAATGACAACCATCCAAAAGTTTAGCCCATTTCAGTCAACACTCCATCANTCAGCCGTGCTTTCATGTGCTAGGTTGCCCAGGCCAGCTAGCTTGGATGGCCCAACACATTTTCAAACCTCTAGAGCAGCCTGGACAGTCGTTTCGATACCTCTATCCGTTGGATGAGATAATGACAACCATCCAAAAGTTTAGCCCATTTCAGTCAACTCTCCATCATCTTTCTTCGGCTGAGCATATTTCCATGGTGCTCGTTTTTCCAATTATGAAGCGTGGCTAAGTGATCCAACTCACATTGGGCCTAGTGCCCAAGTGGTTTGTTGTTTGAAAGAAAATGATAAACATACCTTATTGTTGCAAATTAACATATATGACTTGTACAGCTACAATAATATAAATTGATCATGAAACCCTTTTACAATTATATCCAGTTACATGAACACGGGATTCAAATTTGCCATCATATAGCCCATTCCAAGACAAACATTACTATTATCTCATCGTCAATCAACATCTACACATTCTGAACGATGAAAAGAGGAAACCAAAAATAAAGAAGAAGATTTCTAGCACAGCTGACCTCTTAATTCTGCATAATAATTAATAAAGATGAAAATTTATGGTACTATCCCCAATTAGCTAGGCAAGCCAATGTATCCTTCTCATGCATGTGCTGATAGATGTTTTCCCAATGAATTATCCTCCTTGGGGCCCAACATTATCAGATATTTATTTGATGGTGATGTAGCGATTAGTGCCATGCTTCGCCCAGTGATTTCTAAGATCAACTGGACTCGACAGATCATGACCTTCTCCAGCAAGTCGACTGAGCAGCTTGTTAAATGCACCTCCACTCATTTTCCGACCACCAACTCGACTATGGCGCTTGTTAGGCACTGCTGGCAGTGGATACATTGACAAAGTGGTTGTACAACAGGAAGATTGCCAACCTCCATTTCCCCATTTATAACAAGGTCTTAGAACCCCAGTACACGAGCAGACGGGAACCGGCATGGTCGACTCATCAAATGCAACCTGGTTCAGCCCCAGGTCCTGATCTTTCCAATTTGGTTTCGATACAACCATTTGCCTGTTAAGGTCATCAGTATCACCATCAATATCCTGCTCGTTTTTCCAGTCCTGTGATTTTCCGAACATTGTTTTATTCAGGTCCTCACCATCTTGTTTAACCTTCTTCAAGGATGTTGACGTCTTCTTTATAGAGGTAGTAGCCTTTGCCTCCTTTCTACGTTTTGTACGATGGGATGTTTCACGCTCGGGAGCAACTGGGGGCAATGGAATGGTGTCAGGCAGGTGAGTTTCCCCCGACGTGAATGGAGCTTCCCCCATGTTGGACTGATGGTGTATATGCTGCTGAGGATGGTGTATGTGTTTCACCCCATGAGCAACTTGGCATCCTGGTGGACATTGCGACATATTACTGTTGTTCATGGCATTTTCCCGATACTGAAGGGTAGCAATAGCATTGTCGCGTTTTATTATGGCATTATTCCGTTCTGCTATTGCTTGATCTCGTTGTAGGATAGCCATATCTCGCTCTGCCAAGGCAACCTTTTTTTCAGAAAGAGCTAAATTTCTTTCTTGGACTGCAGCATCTCTTTCAGCCATAATGGCCATTATCTGTTTCATTGATGGCTGATGCTGCATGAACCACTGAAACAGAAGCATTTCAACAAGTTTTCAAATGCAAACTATTAGAATACCATGATATTAATTGGTTTGCGATCAAGAATTGACTGGGTTTAAGCTCTAATCCCAATCCTTAGAGCAATAATAAAAGAAACCAAAAAGAGAAACACCACCACATATTTATAGTGGTAGACTCTCAATGTGAGAGGAAAGTTATCGCTGGAGTTGTTTCGCTATAATGAGGAACGAGATTACAAGGTTTCCCTCACACCTCCGTTATCTCAATGAAAAACAGCCCATTCAAATTCCTTTACATAACGTAGGAACTAGGTCAACCTTACATAAATATATGAATGAGCAATATGCCCCCTCAAGTAAACACTTTAGTTAGGCTCCACACGGTTCTAACAAAAACTCAACAAGCAGAAACTCAATTATTGACAGTAACTTAATGTTCAGAGATTGATGACTTCAGCATACCTGACTCAAAGGTGGTTTATACCTTCCATTTTCGCGATGTCCACTGTCATCCATCTGAGATCCACAGTAGAAACTACGAGCTAAGTTTCACCTTTCAACCCACTATTACATGTAATTTCTGAAACCTCAAGCCTGTAACAAACTATTTAAATAAAATTTCTCAACTTCTCTTCTTTTTTATGATGATGGATTTCAGGAACACCATGTTATTTTCCCAATAAAAGAAAATTTTAAAAAAATGCACCAGTACATCATAAGCAGGAAGATATGTACAAGGCGATCTTATAAAATTTAATGAATCTTCCTGCCAAACAATATAAATACATGAGAAAAATATCCAAACCAAACTAGTAGAACTTCAGAAAAAACCTTCTGAAATGTCCTGTCAACCCTTTACAGAAGCAGAAAATTAGCACACTATCCAAGTATTCCCCACTGAACCTTCATGATACTACAGCCATGGAACACGTCATTCTACTTGCACAACTATAAGCAAAGCAGCTTCAGGGAAAATATTCTGGACAAGAAAAGGAACATTTAGAATCAATATATACAACAAAGACATAATTCACTTCATAACATCTAGTATATGTGAAAAAAAGGGTGGACATGGCAAACCCTACATTACCAAATTTCAATACCGAGATAGCAATTCGTTATTTTAGGTATAACATGCAGCCAGTTATCAAAAAAAATAATAATAATTTTATGAGCAGCATCCTAGTGTGGATCCTTGAACTCGAATCTCATCTTCTTCGTAGATCAATACAAGAATTTAAAATGTACATTGATGTCTGTTAATGAAATGAAATCATTAAAGAAAAAGTTATATATGCATACCATATATTCTGAGCACAATTTTCAAGTTAATGATGTGTCATTCACGTTTTTATTTTTGCTAAGAACAAGACTTGTGCAACCACAAACAGTTCTCTTAAGTTCAAATGCGAAATATTCAACTGCAACAGATTCAGTTTACTCTTCTTGACTTTCTTTCTTTCTTCCTTCTTCTTCTCTCTTTTGGTTTTCAAATGAACATTCAGCTTAACATGTAATTCTTCAACTTTTCAAGGAACAAAAAAAGGAATCCCTAAGACTAGCAAGATGAAATCAAGAAATTATAATTAGCAGCTTTATAAAATACCCAGGTACAAACAAACTAGATTCAAGAAACTCAATTTCGTCTAAGTACAAAAATTAACAACAAATTCAAAGAACGCATGGACATGAAATCAACTTCAATAAGACGCATCATCAGCAAAACAGCTAAATCGAGTGTGCAGCTACAAATTCGACTTCAGTAAAAAAAATCGGAGATAAAATGCGACCCACATCATCAAAATCCCCAAATCAATTAAATCACTCAATCAAGCTCCGCATCAAGTCAACCAAACCAAAATCCAGAGAAATTGATAAAAAGCAGCAAAAGTATAAAAAAATTAAACGGTAATGATGCTAAAGAGTTAAATGAGAAAAAGCAGAGCTCACTTCGAAGTACTGTAGAGACAGATAATAGAGTCGAAACCCTAAATTGCGGAGGATTAAAGGAAATGAAATATCTGTGACGGAAGAATAGTTGTTGAAAGAGCACTAAAGAACACTACACGCACTTTATTAAAACATTTTTTTAATTTCCTTTCTATCAATATTTTTCGTTGTAGAGGGCATGTCTGCTTGTACTTCTACTACTTCAACAAACATGATCTTCAACTTACTTTCATACTTTCTAAAAAAATATGAAGTTAAAAATACTTTCTAAGAAATTAACTATTAAGCACATTCCGGCCTTAGCCTTAGAGATGGCAAACAGGCTGAGCTTTAAAAAAAAATGAAAAAGTAAAAAAAATAAAAATTCAAAAAGCTCGTGGGCCGAGCCGAGCTCGCCCACGAGCAAACGAGCCATGAGCCGGCTCGGCTCGTGAGCTTGTGGCTCGTTTCTCACGAGCCACGAGCTCGTGGGTTTAAGGGCCGAGCCGAGCTTGTCATGACTACTTAGCCTCCTTTTTTATTTGATTTATTTTGCTAAAAGTCTACTTCTAAAAAAATGAGTGGTTCATAATTGAGTAATACTTGTAGGTCATATGAAAATATATCGCTAAAATAAATATTTGAATTTAAAAAGTAGAATTTTAGGAGAAGATAATGAAACCCAAAACGGAGGCTTATAACAGTTTTTATAAATTGACAGCGACAAGACTTGATGTTAATTTTTTGCCCACATTGATACTAATAACAATCAGTCTAAAAGAAAGTTAGGACATGAAAGAAAAACTTATGTGTGTATTCTGTATTTTCTCCGATGAAGTTCCGATGATTTCTTCAAGGGTAGAGAAAGATTGGAGGTGGTGAGAGAGAATATGTGTGGTGAGGTTTTGTTTAATGAATTTAAAGCAGGCGTGAGGAGCCTCCATTCATAAATAGTAAGTTGAACTTGATGACGAGACAATATCCAACTCTCCGCTAATATCAACATTCTATTTCATATGGTCAACTACAATGGATACAATTCTTCATCAATCGGCCATGGACCCACACCTATCAATCGAGCATTTGATCATGACATAATAGCATTCTATCAAAGGTCATGACCAAGCCTACGAGTGATTGACAGTCTCTATGGCGTTAAAGCAAATCGATTGATATCCTCCACATCTGATACAACAATGAACCTTTATCTAAAAATTCTAATTGTTAGAGATGAAATATTTTCTGGTACAATGGAAAAGGAAAGAAACATTTATTCAAACTCCCATCAAAAGCAATCTTTATCATATTTGTAAAAAGGCAAAATATTTATAAATTTCGGAAGAATATTTGATTTCTGAGATTTTTATCCCAAATTTGGAGGAGATCACCATAAGTGCATAAAGTATCGTTGAACATTTGTCTTTCAGGATACAACGAAAGAATTTGTAAAAACTGAGTACTGAGTTTTCACACTGATGAACTCGATTTACATGGGCGGACCTGGGGGTGGCCTGGGGGGGCAGGTGCCCCCCCTAATTATTTTTATTTTTTATTTTTTTATGAAAGGTAAAGGAATCTACATTCATTTCAAACCAATGTTCTCTCCATTTCAAACCGAGTTAGGCCTCTCTAATGCTTGACGGAAG
>CAIGRT010045468.1:5691-19680 GCA_903798405.1 Fraxinus platypoda | reverse complement strand
TAAATAATGCAACTGAACAAGGGAAATGCTACATGTACACAATCTTTTACACCCCATTCACATGGGGGGGGCCCACACACAATAAAATATTTGTGGGCCCCCCTCCATGTGAGAGGGGTGTAAAAGATTGTGTACACCACAAGGTGTACACATAGCATTATCATTTATCTAAACATATTTGTTTACAAAGAGTTACTAAAAATTATTTTACTTTTTTAAGCGTATCAAAAGATATTGTTATAAGTATTTTATTTGTAAATATTTGTACATTTTCTTTATAGAAAGCATCGTACCAAGCACAATATAGTAACAATATGTCATGTATCCACATGATCATATCTACTTAATACTATCAACCCTAATCGTATCCACTCCACATCATCTACAGCATTACCAAACGCCACTTTATGTAAAACGTTATCCATTGGTAATGCTATACAATTTTGGTAGCATCGTATTTTTAGTAAAAGTTTTTCTTTAATAAACTTGTGAAGTAAATTGCAAATTTACTGCAACCTTGGTAAAAATAGTGATCATGTCCTCAATTATTCATCATCTAGCTTTTGTCCCCAATTTTTGAGAAATTGCTATACGTAGTCTCTGTGCAAGATTTTAATCCAATTTTTTTTCTTTAAATTGGTGTAAAATTACAATCTTACCCTATAATTTAAATATGCAGAACAGAATAGAATAAAGCAACCCAAAAAACATAAAAAGTAAAATTAAAAAATAGACAAATAAAAAGGAAAAGAAAGAAGCCAGGGACTAAATTTGCAATTTATCCTAATTTTTATTTTATATTTACTTTTTAAATTTATAATTAGATAATGTAATGATTGGTCATGGCACATGTATTGGTGCGTTGATTTTTAGGTTTTCTTTTATTTCGTATAATTTCAAGCAATCAACTCTCTTTATTTAAAAGTGGGTAAAAAATATTGCTAGCCGTTCAAATCTCGACACAATTTTGTTTTTTTAAGTCCTCAATTTTTTTTCTACTTTTAACTTCGTCGTTTAATACTACATTTTTTTTAATTACATCATTGAATCACCTTCTATTGTTGAAATTAATGAATTGTCTGCATGGTGAATTGCCCACTCTTTTGTAATTTCTTTACACTTCAGGAGTCGCGTTGAACAATCCATTAATCTTATTGATCAAATTTGACTTGGTGATGCAACTCAACTTAAAAAATAATAATAATAAATAAATTGAGAGATAAGTTAAAAGAAATTCAATAACTAAAATGAAAACTTCTTTGAAAGCAAGGGCATCAGTGACCTTTTTCACCCTTCTAAAATTGAAAATTTTAATATGGAAACTACCCTAGTGAAATGGCTCGATTGGGGCGATTTTAGTTTACTTTAATAACAGTTCGATAAAATCATAAATCTAAAATCATTCTATCGTCCAAAACAAAAGGCAAATAGCAGTTTGAGTTAGTTTTAAACGACGAAGATTGGATATAGTAGCTAAAATAACAACTAAAAAAATAAATTTTAGCTATAGTAGCTTTCATTCAATAAGTTTGGATAAAAATAATTCGAAAGGAGCTCCCAACTCGCTATTATTGAGTGGAGAAATAGAATAAGAGTCGTACCTTTCCATATAACTCGGAGTTCCCGTCCCACTATTTCAGAAGGAAATAGATTAGAAGCGAACGAATTCTAAGCTATTGGGCTTCCTTGTCTTGACCTTGAATTCCTTAACTGAGTTATGGGGCTAAAGCTATAGAATTAAAACTTGAGGAGCTTCAATAGAAGAATAGACATTATGGAAGCTCCTTTATTTCTTCTAGCCAGAATTATGGGTCTTTTAGTTATGGAATCCATCTGGTTTGAGATGGAAGTCGTGAGATGACAAATATTAAGCAGCACTTGCGGGGATATTTTTTTATTTTTTTTCTTCTATCTGTCCAATCACACGACGACACGTGTATTATGTGAAAATTCTTTGTGAAACTCTTCTATACGTATAGCATGGTTCTATTACTTTTAAAGATAGCTTTTTACTAATGAGTATGTGATATTGGAAAAGAATAATTAAAAAATAATTTGAAGTTACAAACAATTTTTATCTAGTAATATTAAAATATATATTTCATAAATTAATTTTACCATCGTCAATAAATAAAGAAAATTATAGAACAAAATAAGGGCTTAAAAATTACTTACTTGTTGGTAATATTATAAATTTTTTTTTAAATATAAGATACGTTAAGCCAATATTTGACAACTATTATTTTAAAACTCTTTAATTCTCATACATGTTTTCAACTACAAATTTACACAATAAAATATTTTACACGTAAATTTATAATTTTTATCTACTTTTTAATCACGTATTCTCCAAAAAATCACTGTTCAAAACTTCATTTTCTCAAAATAATGGATCAAAAAGGGGCTAAATTATAAACAAACGGTTTTAAAAAATAAAAAGGTAAATAAATAATAAACATCCATCCACAAAACTCCCTCGACGACCAACGACCAAAGTAACTACGATATTGTTGTTGGTAATTGTTGAATATAATTTTGTCCTAAGTATTAACAAATATAGATTTCCGTTTGATCATATTCGATGACAACGAAATTTCAATGGTATTCACGTGCTCGATTTATTTTGTTAATATTATCTTTTTAAATGGCCTCTTTAGAGATTTTTTGTTTTGTTCAAACCAAAATCAGTGAAGAGTCATTGGACACATTAGTTAATTACCGACGATGAGAACGATTTATTTAATAAGTGCAAATGATGAGAACGTTTTGTGCTAATTATCGAGGTTAAATCCCACGTGTATACACAAAAATATTGTCAAACCTACTTTTCTTTTACTAATCAATCCCCAACGCTCACATTCCATATGATCTCTCTTTCTCTCTCTTATCATTTTTGCTTTTGCTCTCTCTTTATCTCTCTAATCCCTCAATCTTCGCTCATTTGTCTCTCACATTATTATTATTTTTTTAATATTTGTCGTAATTCTACAATACTCTCATTTTGAAAGCATTAAACAAAAAGCAATTATATTTAGATTTTCAATATCGATATCTGTTCATATATTGATTGCCTTTTGTTCTGTTTTCGTTTCATTTGATCAGTGAGGATCTATTATGATCTAGTAGTTAGACCAGTAGTTAGGGTTTCGGTTTAAGCTTTACGTTGATTATTATTTCAAGAACGTAGCTTAAGAATCAAAAAAATTTCTTGATAGTTTTTTCGGTACTGATTTCTTGGATTCGTTTTGTGGGTAGTGATTCGGTTAGTTTTCTTGATTCTGTTTGGGAGGTTGACAGTAATTATCTAGTGACCTCTGGGTTGCTTTTGAAATTGGAAATTAAGCTCCTGGGAGATGTGGGTATTATTGAAATTGTGACGTATTCATTAAGGAGTGGTGGCTGTCCAATTGTATTGAATTAAGTATCATGGATCATATTGTGGGTGGAAAATTTAAGCTTGGTAGGAAAATTGGAAGTGGTTCATTCGGTGAACTCTATTTAGGTACATTTTATTTAGACTTTGTATTCGGTCCTTTTTTGCCCTTTTATTTGTTCTTTTTCTTGTGGATATCCTTGGAGGTGAATTTTGCTCATGTTATCCTGAAAAAATCTGTTGACTCTATTAATGTAGGTGTCAATATTCAAAATGGAGAAGAAGTTGCCATCAAGCTGGTATGCACGTCTTTACTTTTGTTCTTTTTGTTATTTGAAGTTTTGGGTGTAATTCTTTGATTAATTGATGGGCTATTTTAATTATGTAATAAACTTTAATATTATTTGGTTAATTACTAAAATCACCCTTTGGAGGGGAAGGATGGATTGTTAGTGTGGACAATTTAGAAGATATAATCAGAGGACATGTTCGGTTATGTTCCGTTTGTATACTTGGTGGAACCTGGCTATTTTAACCAAACCCTTTGCTTGGTATTGCCGCGCTCTTGTATGATTTGGGGAGATTTACTTATTTTGATGTGATTTTCTTGAGATGCTTCCGTGAATTTGCAATGCTTACTGATTCATTCTGTTATCCATAATGCTAAATGATAGGGTTTGAAAGCTAAGTGCCATTTGCTATTTCACGTGAGAGTTCCAAATAATGTGGACTAAACAAATAATTTGGACTAAACAAGAAATATAGAACCGCAGAACTCTTTCAGTTCAATCCTTTTTCAAGTAGAAATAACAAAGATAAGTGTTTGCTAACGTAATCCTAAAAACATTTTTTTTCTTTATGAAATTGAATTAGCATTTGTTTAAAACGATGTATGCTACTAGGTTACTTTGTAATTTGGAAGTAAATAGTTTCATTAATATTCACTTCATGAATTGATGTATGCTAATTGTTGTTTGTTGTTTCGTATGCATTAGCAAGATAAAGAGTTACATAAAATGTGGACTAAACAAGGAACATAGAACTATAAAACTCTTTTAGTTTGGTCATTTTCGAGGAGAATCAACTATGTTTGCTTCCAAGATATCGAAGTGTTAGCTGATGTAATCCTAACTGAATTAGCATTTGTTTATATAGAAAGAGGAGCATGGCACTTAATGTGAGCGCTTCCTGAAGTAGTATAATTCTCATTTCAGAGAGGACCTGAAAGTGGCTCTATTTCATTATATTATGTCCATATCTAAATTCCATTCATTTAATACCCCTTTTGGCGTTATTGACATAACTGCATACTTATATCATGATGGTAGATATACCTACTCATGATGTGAGATAAAAGTTAGGAATCAATCAACTTATGTAATAGAGTAGATGTATGCTACTAGGTCTTTTTGTGATTTGCAAAGTTAAAAGTTTCAAGGAAGACGATATGATTGATGTTATTTCTCAACACATTTTTATGATTCTTACACAAAATTTTACTATAACTACTGCAACCATCAGGAATCTGTGAAGACCAAACATCCTCAACTTCACTATGAATCAAAAATTTATATATTTCTCCAAGGTGGAAGTAAGTCTCTCTCTCTCTCTCTCATGGATGCATTCCAAAAAAAAGTTGGTATATACGTAGGTGGAGATGTTGCATTTTGATTGAATATAATTTCTTTAATATAATGCTCTAAGAGACGGTTTCCAGAAATTTCTATTTCAAAGTTCCGAATTGAGCACTGCTTTGTCTGACGTTCGTTCATCAGTTATATATTTTCTTAGGAATCAATTTGAAAATTAAATGAAAATTACATAATAGCTTGCTTTTATTGCTTTACAGTATAAAAATGTTTTGACTATCAAATCCAGCGTTTCCCCTTGAAAGAGGAGATTAAATTTGAAAATTAAATTAAAATACCTATAAGCAAATCCACTTCTTCCCCTTAAAAGAGGTGGGATGGCAAATTCCCTGGTCCCTGCCCCTCCTCGCCCTACATTGTCCCGACCCGAATGTGGTGGGGAATCCTTGCCCCGAATAGTAAACTGAGAGGGGATGGGGATCATGGTCCTTGCCCCGAATTCAGTAAAGCCGCCCTAAATTGTTTTATTTTATTTTACTTTTATGGTTTTCAATTTAAATCATATTTTAAAATATAAACAATAATATTTTCTCTTTTGTTTTATCATTTTAGGTGAGTTTTAACCTTTTGGTGATCCATTGCACTATGTATTCATATAATGGTTCACATTGTCTGAATCGTTAGTAACAATGTCTGTTGGCATTTCTTCTTGTAGCTGGCATTCCCAACCTGAAATGGTTTGGAAGTGAGGGTGAGTACAATGTCATGGTTATCGACCTTCTCGGACCAAGTCTGGAAGATCTCTTCAACTATTGCAACAGGAAGTTCTCCTTGAAAACAGTACTAATGCTTGCAGATCAATTAGTGAGTAGTTACAATTAGATGAAGTCCTACCTAAAGCTCTTAGTTTTAGTTGTTATTAAGTAACTTATGATTCTCTTTAGATTAATAGAGTGGAATACATGCATTCAAGAGGGTTTCTTCACCGTGATATAAAGCCCGATAACTTTTTGATGGGCTTAGGGCGCAAAGCAAATCAGGTATGGTTTTCCATGGTTCTTAGGCTTGGTGCTATGGTTAGGATTTCTGAGCATGCTCTAGGTGGTTTTTTAAGTGTTTTGCATATAAGTTTATGGATTAGAGTATATTCCTGTTGATGCTTGTTAATTTGCTGCATGCTAATTGGTTATATATATTTTTTAATCTTTGTTAACTCGCTTCTACTTGTTACATGGCCTCAAATCATGATTTCCTTGTAGCCTTGTTGTACTACTCTTGCAGGAAACAAACAAATAAATCATAATTGACATCTGTCTCCCTTTCCTTTAAAAAGCCTCCAAATCCTGTTGTATAGTCCATTGTTTATGTGTGTGTGTGTGAGAGAGAGAGAGAGTAATTCGGATGCTGTACTTATATAATTTCTTTCTTTGTACATTTGACATCCTAAACATTTCTCCTGCATAGACTAACTGTTATTACTAAACCTTTTCAAATCTCATTTCTTTCATTGTACATTTGACATCCTAAACATATCTCCTGCATAGACTAATAGTAACTATTAAGAATCTAGTTTATTTAAAGGATTCAGCCGGTAAAGGCTTAAATTGTTGATATTGTTAGCTTGCTCCCATGTGCTTGGATTATAAGAGCATGCTCTAGGTGGTTATCAAGTAGAGAGAATGACGAGTGTTAGATCATAGGAATATTTAGTCAGGAATCTGGTGGTGACGAACAATTCTGAGTTAGGGTTGAGACAGATACACTCTTCCATTTTGTTATTACTGGATGAGGTCTTTTTCTAAACTTATTGCGTTGCTGGGATTCTTTTGTAGTTTTCTTTAGTTTTTAAATTATTGCTTTATGTATTCTTTTCTCAAAGGTAAAAATTGTGCTTTCATGTACTTGGGACGTCAAATATTAAATTGTTAACTGATTGATCATGTAACATTTCTTCAAGCATGAGGTTGAGTAGCAGTTTTAGTAAATGTTTAGTATTATTGCAGGTTTACGCCATTGACTTTGGTCTTGCCAAAAAATATAGGGACCTCCAGACTCATAAGCACATACCCTACAGGTTTCTTCCCAATATTTCTTAAAGTTTCTTGCAGCGTTCTCTTTGCATGGTTGTCTTTTGTTCAATTGTGTTTCTACTGTATTATGTTCATCTTTCTGTTTTTCTAGAAAATCACTATTTTCGAACTCTTTGTCGTACATTTGGAGATACCAGCTTCAATATTTGTACTGGGCAAGGTGATAGTTGTTTGTTTGTGAAAAAAATGGAAATATTAGCGTACCATGATCACCATTCAGCTAGGAATCACGGTCATTTAGGATCTTCAACCGTGTAAGATTTGACGAAGCTGTTCATAAGAGTGATGTAATCCCAATCAATCAAAGAGTAGAGGGAGAGGTATACTTAAAGTTAACATGGGTTGATGTCATTGCAAAGGATCCGATTTTAATGGATCTTCTTGTAGATTTATTCACTGGATCGTTTGGAACACTCTGAAAGAATTCATATAGCCAACTTTAATTCAAATAAGACGTAGTTTGCTGATCCCAAGATCGCACAAACATGATCTGTGTAACTTCATATAAATAGAGCTAGGTTTGTAAATAGTCCACTCTTTGTCGTCATATACTTATGGTGGAACCTTTTTGACCCTGTTCAGGGAAAACAAGAATCTTACAGGTACTGCTCGTTATGCCAGTGTCAACACACACCTTGGCGTTGGTGAGTGATGTGCCATCTCATCATAAGTTGTTTCTGATTAGGGAGGTAGGCTTGTTAGATTTTGGAAAAATCTAAATAGCTAATCATATACATATTTAACTATGCTCGCAGAACAAAGCCGAAGGGATGACTTGGAATCTCTTGGTTATGTCCTTATGTATTTCCTGAGAGGAAGGTTTGATATGAGAAATGTCTCCTGTTATTTTTCTGTGCATTCCCCTACCTCATTTTGAATTTTTAATTGAATATAGAATGTTACATTTCCTAATAGTTTCAGTGCTTTCTTTTCGTCTCAGTCTTCCCTGGCAGGGGTTGAAAGCGGGCACCAAGAAGCAGAAATATGACAAGATTAGTGAAAAGAAGATGTTAACCCCTATAGAGGTATATATTTGGTTTCATTTTTGCATAGCTTATGTAGGCAATTGTGTCTGCTTTTCAAGTTCATGTTTTCGTAGTATGACTGATATGCTGCATTGAGGATCTAACTTTGGAGTAGCTGTTTTAAATTGAGGATCTAACTTAGGAATAGCCATTTTGAAGCTTAATATGCCCTTGTTTGTGCCCCATTTTGGGGAAAGAATGCATTTTGGAATAGTTGATTGATGGAGAATGCGTGGTTAAAAAATAAGGAAATTTTTTGGATTTGCGTGTAATATTATTTTTTTGGAGAATGTGTTGTTGAAAAAACGATTTTTTAGAAGAAATGGGGCTCAAACAAGGGCTATATTTCTCATGCACTTGATCACAGGCTGATTGGGACTCGAAGTGCATGACCTTTTCCTTATTCTTCGAAATTCTTCATAAGATTTATCTCAATATTGCTCTAAGTTTTACGCTAATATTTTGAAGTATTGGGTTGCGGTTCAATTTCCGACTCATCTTCCCCTAATTTGTTGACCATTTAGTTATGTTACTTTAGTGATGACACTTGCAGAAAGTTCATGATTTGTAATTATTTACTTTGTGATTATTTACAGATGCTGTGCAAATCATATCCATCAGAGTTTGTATCATATTTTCATTATTGTCGATCATTAAGATTCGAGGACAAGCCAGATTATTCGTATTTGAAGAGGCTTTTCCGAGATTTATTTATTCGTGAAGGTAATGAATTCTAAATGACATGATTTTATTTTACAGTCATCATGGTAAGATTGAATATTAAATAGATTAAAAATCTCCAGTACTCCTATCTGTATACAGTGGAGGAAATGAGCATTTGATTAACTTATTTACTTTTACCTTCAATTAATGAACATGAATATGGTTGTCATGTCTTGTGCTTTTTGTATGGGCCTTTTTGGTAAGTGAATAAATTGGTAAGGGGATACTACTGTAAATAATCACACTAAACATGTTATCTCTAGCATTGACATTGGTAAGTACAATACGTTGTTTTCTCCAGCATTCCCTCCGTCCACCTTGGGGGCTTAAAAGACATTAAACTTTCTATTGCAGATGATCAATTTCCTTTTCCTTTCTTCCAACAACATCTTTGAGTTTAAGTCTCACCTTGAATGGGAACATTTTTACCACAAGTATAGTCGAGAGATTTAATATCTTCAAATTCAAGCACCATTAGATTAACTCGATGATGAATATAAAGAAACATGACTTATCTAGTAGTAATTGAAACATTCAACTGTAGATGGTGTAGATCCGTTGCCAACAGTTCTACCAGCTCTAAATTGAATCATCCACTTTCCACTTTAATCTGACCATCCAATTTGGTGGTTGTATTTCCAATGAGTTATGAGTTTGCTTGTTAGTCTCGTTGATGCCAACTTGAAGTGGTAAGTCATAGTATTCGTGAGTGTACTCGTGTTCATGCAATCTAGGGTATCGTTCATATAAAATAATGTATTGAGTAGGCCAAATTTGCTATCTTATTTTTGACTTAATTAATTCCCAATTGTGAATATTCGGTTTTCGTACTCTAGTCCATTACTATCTAACCATTTCAACCGTTGTAGCATATTCCCTGCAAGTTCATCTTCACAAAGTATTTTCCATTCTTCTCGCGTCAGCCTCTGTTTGAAATAATTCTCTAAGCTTGCTTCCCAATAAAGGAAGTCTTCTGTGTACATTCTTCCATGGAAATGTGAAACTCCAATTTGGATCCTTTGAATTGATATCATGAGTTCTTGAATCTTCTATCTACAGTACAGGATTATGGAATGGGTCAACTTTCTCCTCAAAATGTCATGCTCATCCTCCTGTTGATAGGTCCACTGTGTTGCAGTTTCCTTTTGGTACTTTGAGCTTTTACACAATCTCTATAGAAATATTCAATCTTTGCAGAAGTTGCTCTATTCTCCTTTCCATCTTTTGCATCTTTTGAGGAACCAATGGCTGTTCCAATTTGTACCAAGGCACTTTAGCTCTTCAAGACAAGGTGCAAATCTCAACACAAACCAATGGAATAGTTTAATAAAATGTAAGAACGTTTATACTAAAAACATAAACTAACTTGAAAATCTGCAATAAAACAATTTAACAAAATCAGAAGTTAAACTTGCAAACAAACATAAAATAGATGTATAAAGTAGAACATAGTAAACCTTCAAATTAGTAATCACCTGATAAATTGTAATCTACTATTAGTACTAAAAAAGACAAAGTCTTTCTCATCATTGCTGCTAATAGGATTTTTGAGAGAATAATCAACAATTTGATTTTATGATGCTTGTTGCTTTTCATTTTTTTCTCATTATCCACTTACAATGGTGTTTCTTCTCGTCTTTATGTAAGGAAAAATAACACACACACAGACAAAAAAATATGAAAGGAAGGAAACGTTGAAATTACGTGTCTTGTCACGGTGAGGATGATAAGTTGTAATTTCACTTGGTAGACGGGATTATTGTTGGGATTTTCTTCAAAATATGCCACTAGATAATCGAAGAATATTGGTCCAAGAAGGATTTGGAAAAAAATTTACTCTTGTTCATGCGTCTACGTTATAATGAATGCGGAGAATTTTTTTTTATGGTAGTACTGGAAACATTATAGTTTATAGCTAATTTACAACCATTATCAGACTTATTAATTACTAATTACTTAATATGACTGTAATTTTTATCCTCAAGTCTTGTGATTTTCAAAGATTTTTTTTTTTTTAAATCAAAATTTTCGTGTTCTTGGCTCACCAAGTACATCAAGTATCTTTCTCCCGTGGTCTGCATCCTGACTTGGATACTGGCACAGGTTATCAATTTGACTATGTTTTTGACTGGACTGTATTGAAGTACCCTCAGATTGGTGCCAGTTCTAGAGCACGAGTAAGTGCTTGTGTAATTATCTGTTTGCTTCATCTTCTTTGATATATGATTTTCTAATTCATGGCTTTGCTTCCAGAATCCCAGTGGGAGTGCAGGGTTAAATGCTGGACCTTCTGGTGAAAGACCGGGGAGAACATCAGGTGAAATACCACCGGGAACTTAAGAGTTTACCTTTTGACTTGTGAAATTATAATGCAAGACTATAGTGCGTATGGACTTTCACCCTGTTGTAATACTGCTTTTTGTCTGCTTTTGCAGAATTCCAATTTCTGAGCTGATTGCAATGATGCCTTAATTAACATATTCAGTTTCCCCTGGAAATTCCAATATGACTGATTACTTGACTCTTTTGATTTCGTTGTTCTCAGTGGGGCGAGATATTCGAGATAGATTCTCAGGTGCCGTTGAGGCTTTTTCCAGAAGACATGCTTCAGGTTCAGGTCACAGACATAGGACATCAGAAGATGTACCTTCATCAAAGGATGTGGTATTTGTTCTTCCTCCTTTCCCATTAGAAACTAGGAGTTGCTCTAATTGACCCCCTTCACCCTCCCTCACCCAACCCCCACCCAACAAACTCCCAGTACCCTCTCTCTGTTTTAGTTTATTTTTCCTTTCTTTCGAGTGGGACTATGCACAGAGTGGTTTGAATTGGAGGTTGCTAGAGTAAAATTTGCTTATGCTTCTCTACCTGGAAGATAAGATGTAAGATATTTCTTCTTGTTTTCGTCAGACCTAGAATTTAAGATTGGGAAATATTTGTGTTTCAAGTTGTTCTTGTGGGATAGGAAATAACTCAAGATAATTATGCCGTCTGTTACGCTTGTACTTTGTGCTTGAGATTTCATTTTCTTTTGTAGCATTCGGACCTTCATGCAAGCTATTTGAGAACTATGTCGTTCTCATGTTATTTTACTTATACATTTTTATGGTTCCTTGTATGTAGCAACCAGATTTGGAAAGAGGTAGAACATCTCGAAATGGCAGCTCTTCGAAAAGAGCTGCCATTTTAAGCAGCAGACCAAGCTCGTCTGGTGAACCCACTGATGGCCGATCAAGCAGATTGGTATCGAGCAGTGGCCGTTTGTCTACCACAAAAAGAATTGGGATTGAACCCAAACCGTCGTCCTTCTCTCGTGGTGCAGCGACCAAAGGTACTCGTAATGACCCTCTTCGAAGCTTCGAATTCCTCTCAATCAGGAAGTAAATGAACCAGTTCTTGTGAAAATGTGGACGAACGCCTTCTATTCAAGGAAATCTCTGCATCATCAAATTTGTGTAAATGGGAAAATGTGTCTTACACAACAATTAACGCTCATCTATGGTCGCGTTTTTGTTTGGAGTTGTTGCCTTCGTACCGCATTCTGTACTCGTCCAAGAAAGGTCCGAGTTTTATGTGTCGGGAATTTTCTACTTTATACAAGACAAGGGTAGATGTAATATATGCATCGATGGATGTACATGACAAGTGCAATATTTGTGTTCCGTTAAATTTCCTTGAAAGTTGCTTACTTTTTTCAGATCTTCAATATAAAGAAATTTTTATATTCAAAATCTTTTATTCGCTATTTGGATCTTTATTTGATGAAAACAAATTTTTGATCTCCACGCCATTTTGGTAATCCAACATTTATGATTGGACAACATAATCTGATAGGATTTGCTTGAATCATATGTCCATTGTTCTAACGACGGATTTCCAAGTTTACTGGATCGGGCTTTTTGCACATTGTCCAAGATTCTCCACTGATGTGAACCTCTGGAGTCTGTCCGTGTCTCAATCCCAATAGGACTGATCATCCAAATAAGCTCTTTCTATAGGAAGCTTATAAACCTCATCCTTCTTATAGTGGGTCTTCTTAAGCATACTTCTCTGGTTGGATGATTCTTCTAAATTCCAACAAATATATTATCAAATTGCATAAGAGAAATGATATTTGTGCAACATATGCTCGACCTCTAGTACTTTTACTCGACCAGGATCAAGATTAAACATTTTAAACATCAGTGCATTCAAAAATTTTATCGATTCAAGCGAGAATGATAGATTCTGTCATTCTAAAATGTAAAACTCTCGAAAAAGGTGATACAATTGAAAGTGTACAAAAAAAGGTGTTAAAAAGCAGATTTATATGTTTCAATTTTCGTAAGGACGAACAGATAACCGTAAATGAGCAGAAACATAAGCATTGAAAGTTAATAAGAACTTGATAGATTCGCATGTCGATCACAATACGATCTTCCAAACACATCTGAAAAGAAAAAGGAAGGAACAATACGAGGTTGATGACCAATCGAGTATGTTAATGGAACTATGCACAAAAAGGGTGTATCTTTGGGAAATTCAAACTGCATGGAGAAGCAGCAATGGTCGACTCAGAAAGGACAATATTGACAATTCAGATTGCATGCCAGCTCAAGGATTTCTGAGGGCAGCCAACCTCTTCTCCAGTTCATCAATGCCCGAACTACAAGTAGCAAAATATGTAAGAGAACATGGCTTACATGATCAACGAAACTAGAACATACTGTAGAAAATGTAAATCCTGACAATACAATTGTTGCAACTGGAAAGCAGATATACAAAATATATAATGCCCTGTTTGATAGCATGTATTTTCCATGTTTGCCAGTGTTTGATGTCAAGAATTTGCCATGGAAAAGATACCAAAAATTTTCCCTTCACGCGCCAAGTTCTAGGCGTGAAGGGAAAGTATTTTCCCACCTTTTAGGTGGGAAAATCAAATTCTGGGTTCTGTAATTTTTTTTTTTTTTTTCTTTTAAGTAATGGAAACAAATTTCATAACCAAGTGTAAAAAAAAAATTTCATTTTTATGGACAATTTTGATGCAAACGAATACTAAACTTTGATAAAAAAAAAATGATTTTTTAGGAAACAATTTTTTTTTTTGTTTTTTTTTTTACTTTTTGGCAATGAAAACAATTTTTATAACCAATTGTGAAAAAAATTATCACTTTAATGAACAACTTCCATGTAAAACAAAACCAAAC
>CAIGRT010045466.1:0-11259 GCA_903798405.1 Fraxinus platypoda | reverse complement strand
TCAAGAATAATTCAGTTTGGAATGCTCTGGAGTCCTATGTCAAGTTGAAGTTGAATTTTGGAAGCCCATTGGGAGTTGAAAATTGGTATTGGACTTGAAAAAGAGTTCGGGATGGAGTAAACAACTTGGTAAAAAAAATGGGCAGAACGCCCGGCGCAAGGACGCTCGAAAATGGTGTCGCGGCGCCATCTGTATTTGTTCCGATTTTTTGCATTTTTCTCTCCTTTTTCGTTTTGGACTCAATTGTTTTGCATCCTTTTTCATCAACAACTCAATTAAGAGAGTTTTGATGTCCCCTACATGTTTCCTATAAATATTAGGCTCTTCTATACAATTTCATAATGTGAGAAAAGAGATTACTCGAGTTTTAGGATCAATTGTATATTTTTTCATTATTATTGGAGAAATAAAATCTCCTAATTCCTTTTCCATATTTTATTGTCTTCTTTTATTCTTTTGTTTGTGATCAAACACTTCATATTTTGTCATATAACTTCAACATCTCAATCCGATTTCATATCAAGTCGTATCGAGCGATACATAATGTTTGAATTCCCAACAATTGGTATCAAAGATTCTTGGTATAATTAACCCAACAATCAACATTACATATATTGATTCCAGTCCACGATTGAGCATCTTCCTTGCTTATTTGCTGTTATATAGAGATTTTTGTTGTATCTTTATTTTATTTAATTCTTTTTCCACTTCAAAAAATTCTCTAAATGGTAGTATTAGACAAATTTTCAATATATATTTTATTTCTCAAGATTTAAAGATAAGAAATTAGACTAATTCTTAATTAGCTTATTGTGTCAATAAAGAATTGCTTGCCTAAAACTGTTCTGTAGGCCACAAAAGGTAAAGGAAAATTATTAAATTATATTATCAGACATACAAAACACCAAAATAAGGGTTGAATTTTTAGGAGAGTTTTTGGAAAAGTTACATTGGCAAATTGAGTTTTTTGTGAACATTGTTTGATATGCACAAGAGAGTGAAATTTGAATCATGCTATGTACAAACTAGGTGATGAACTTAGTTTACAAACTCTGTGCTAACAACATTTAGGTAGGTCAATCATTTCAAAAATAGTTTTTGAAATTAATGAAAACTAATGGCCTAGATCTTGCCAACAACTTCTTGTGTAAACAAACTTTGTAAAACTAGATTAATTTGTGAAATTTTATGTTGTTCATTCAGCAAGATAGACACTTCACTATGTATGCACTAAAGGCTAGAAAAATTTTCTGGAAAAGTATGGATCTATTTTTTAAAATGCAAGAATTTGGCTTTCAAGACTTCTAAGAGTGGAAAACTTTGATTAATAATCAAACTGGCAAGAAAGTGAATGTACACTTTCAATAGTTGTTTAGATTTAAGATCAACAATTGGAAAATGCTTGGGTCTAGTTGAATGCAATTACTAGTTAAGGATCCAAATGCGAGAAGAATGGACTCAATCCGGACAGAGGATAAAAATCAAGGACTGAATTGCACATTGGTTAAAAAATATCACTCACACATGCGGGAACTTGGCTGGCGTGCCCGCACTAGCCGATTGAAAAACTCTCGAGAGCAAGCTAAGTCTATGCACAGGCATGCCGTGTAAAAATTGAGTGGTGGAGGACCCAAGGTGTATATTACATGTTTGTGTTAGAATTCTTATTCTATTCAATTTTGGTCACGATTTCAACCCTATTTTAGACTTCTATAAATTAATCAAAAGGAACCTTTTCTACACCATTAATCATCTATTATCATCATCAAATAAAGGCCAATTCCATTGTTCTTATGAGAATTAAAGGGCAATTGCAACTTTTCTAGAAATTACAGATCAAACCATGAATTTTTGGGGAAACAACAAGAGGAATAATTGAAAATACGTCAAAATACAATTGGAAAAATTCAAGAACCTTCATCAACTCAAAATCCGGGTTTTATTCTTCTAACTAAACACAATTTCTTGTAAATTTGTAATGAAATGCTAGGGTTTCAATTACTAAGATTTGGATGAACTCTTATTATAATGTTTCCACTTAAATTTTAGTGTTTTTTTTTTTTTTGTTTATTTCATTATCGTCATTATATTATGATCCAAAATACATAACAAGTGGTATCAGAGCGAGATTGATTGTTCCGCATGGTGACAATGAAGTATGATATCCCGTTGTTGGATAGAAACACAAAATTTACCTTATGGAAAGTTAAGATGCGAGCAGTTCTAGCAGATGGATTCGGAGAAGACATTGTTTATCTTTGATAAGATGTCTGCTACCTAGACGCATGATGAAAAACAACGTAGGGATTGAAAAGCCCAATCTCAAATTCATCTACATCGTTCAAATCAAATTCTTCAGGATGTTCTAAATGAGAGAAGTGCAGCTGCAATGTGGTTGAAGTTGGGGCAACTTCGTATGACAAAGAGCTTAACCAGCAAGTTACACTACAAACAACGCTTGTAATCTCACCAGATATCTGAAGGTGTGTCATTGGATGATCATTTAACTATGTTCAAAGAAATCATGGCTAATTTGGAGATATTGGAAGTTAAGTATGACGAGGAGGACTTGGCGTTGATGTTGTTGTTTCTCTGCCGCCATCATATATGACTTTTAGAGATACTATTCTCTATAGTCGGGATAATCTCATAGTTGAAGAGGTCTATGATGCTTTACTATCTAAGGTGAAGATGAGGTATCTTATTGGAGGATCTCAAAATCATGATGAAGGATTGGTTGTGCATGACATAAATTAAAGTAGGAATCTTGACAAACATATGAGAGACAGATCGAAATCTAAACATGCTGAGAAGACATGTCACTATTGTAAGAAGAAGGGGCATATGAGTGCTTATTGCTATGCTTTGAAGAACACAATAAAGCTATTGGTGCTATTGAGAAAGGCGGAGGCAATGTTATGGAAAATGGGTAAATTAAATGAGAGATCTTGTTATTTCTGACATAGCTTCCAAACCATATGATGAATACGTTCTTGACTCAACTTGCACTTTTCATATGTGTCCCAACAGGGACTGGTTTTCAACATATGAAGTAGTTTCAAGATGTGCAGTTATTATGGGAAACAACGAGCCTTGCAAAATTGTCGGAGTTGGTATAGTCAGAATCAGAATCTTCGATGGGGCTATCTGAACACTTACAGATGTAAGGCATGTTTCAGAACTGAAGTAGAATCTCATATCTTTGAGTACACTTAACTTAAAGGGTTATAGATACACTGGTGAATATGGAGTTTTGAATATGAGTCGGGGGTGCTTTTGTTGTCATAAAGGGACATAAAAGCTCTAAATAGTTGTACATTTTGCATGGTTCCACAGTAATTAGAGATGCAGCACTTTCTACTTGTTCTTTGACAGATGATGAAATTACAAAACTTTGGCATATGCGGCTTGAGCATATAAGTGACAATGGCAGACAGAGCTGAGTAGAAAAGGACTCCTTGATGGGCAGAAGACCAGTAAAATAAATATTTGTGAGCATTATGTCTTTGGGAAACAGAAGAGAGTCAGATTCATGAAATGAAGACACAACACGAAGGGAACACTTGAATATATCCATTCAGATTTTTAGGGATCGGCCAGGGTGCCATAAAAAAATGTCATTATTACTTATTGACAGTGATTGATGATTTCTCCAGGAAAGTTTGGGTATTCTTCTTGAAGTAAAAGAGTGATGTGTTTGGTAACTTCAAGAAGTGGAAAGTATTGGTAGAAAAGCAGACTGAAAAGCAGGTGAAACGTCTATGCATAAATAATGGGTTGGAGTTTTGCTCAGATAAATTCAATAGCTTCTGAACAGTGCCTAGAACTCCTCAACTGAATGGTGTGGCAAAATAGATGAATAGAACTTTGATGAAAAATGTTCATTGTATGCTTTCAAATTCTGGGTTGCCTAAGACTTTTTGGACTGAAGCTATTACTACTGCTTGTTTTCTGATTAATCGTTCACCCTCAGCTACCATTGATAAAAAAAAAACAGAAGATGTATGGTCTAGTAAACCTTCTTATTATTCTGATTTGAAGATTTTTGGGTGTCCTGATTATGCTCATGTGGATAATAGAAAGTTGTAGCCTAGGTCTAGAAATTGCATATTTCTTGGGTATAAATCAGGTGTAAGGGGTATAAATTGTGGTATTCTGAGACAAGAAATGTAGTTGTTAGTAGGGATGTAGTATTTGATGAACTTGCAATGGTTCGTGGTTCACCTCTTGGGGATTCTGATAAAACTGAGGAACAGAATCATTCAATTCATTGGAGTTAGAAATTGGTTTAGAGAACAATTAGAGGTTGTAAAACAGTTTACTACAGATCAGTCCGGTTTGGGGTTTATAGACGGTAATATCTTACCTACTTTGCCTACACCAATAGCACCACAGTATTCAATAGCTAAGGATAGACATATTAGACCTCCACAGAAGTACAAGAAAGCAGATTTCGTAGCTTATGCATTGAGCGTGGATGAAGACATTGATTCCACTGATGAACCTGCTACATATTCAGATGCAGTCAGTTGTAGTGATTCTAGTATATGGATGATTCCTATGCAGAAGGAAATGGAGTCATTGAGCAAAAATAACACTTGACACTTGGTGAAATTACCTAAGGGTAAAAAGGTTGTTCGCTGCAAATGGGCGTTCAAAAGAAAAGAAGGCACATCAGGGATTGAAAATACTAGATACAAAGCTAGATTGGTGGCAAATGGCTACAGTCAGATTCCATGTGTTGACATTACAAATGTGTTCTTAGCAGTTGTGAAGTATAGTTCCATCCGGGCTTTACTTGGAGTAGTGGCTAAGAATGAATTGGAGCTTGAGCAGATGGATGTCAGACAACATTTTTACATGGAAAACTTGAAGAGAGAATCTATATGCAACAACCAGAAGGGTTCACATTCTCTGAGAAAGAAGACTGTGTGTGCTTGTTGAAGAAGTCATTGTATGGACTACAGCAGTCACCGATGCAGTGTTACAAGATGTTTGATTCATTCATGACTACTCATGATTTCTTCAGATGTTATTATGATAGTTGTGTGCACTTCAAAAAGGAAGATAGTGGATCAACTACATATTTTTTATTATATATTGATGATATGCCCATAACAGACAAAGATAAAGCAGATGTTAGAAAAGTGAAGTTTCAATTCAGCAAGAAGTTTGCTATGAAAGATTTGGGTGCAGCAAAGAAGATTCTTGGTATGGAAATCTTGAGGGATAGAAAGGCTGGCACATTGTATTTGAGTCTAGAGGGGGTATTAAGAAGGTGCTTATAAGATTCAATATGGTGAATGCGAAGGCTGTCAATATTCCCTGGCTGCGCATTTCAAATTATCATCTAACTTGTGTCCTTAATCAAATGAAGACATTGATTACATGTCTTGGGTTCCTTATTCCCGTGTAGTTAGTTTGTACAAGATCTGATTTGGCACATGCAGTTAGCACAGATAGTAGATATATGGCAAATTCTAGCAAGAAACGTTGGAAAGCAGTGCAGTAGATCTTCAGATACTTGAGAAGTTCTTCTAATGCTTGTTTTCATTTTGGTAGAAATTCAGATGGAGTTATTGTGTATGTGGATTCAGATTATGTAAGGGATCTTGATAAGAGGAGATCACTTACAGGGTATGTGTTTATCTTTGTAGGCTGTGTTATCAGCTAGAAAGCTACTTTACAAAATACAGTAGCTTTATCTACAACAGAAGCATAATACATTACTATTACAGTGGTATGTAAGGAGGCTATGTGATTGAGAGAATTGATTGGTAAAATCAGTAAAGACTTGTAGATGTCTACAGTATTCTGTAATAGTTAGAGTGCAATTTTCTTGACTAAGGATTAGATGTTTCACGAGGGGACTAAACACATTGATGTGAGGTATCATTTTGTACGTGATGTGATTGTTCGTTGTGATATTGTACTGAGCAAGGTTAATACCAAGGATAATTCTGCTGATATGATGACAAAACCACTTTCTATTGCTAAGTTTGAGCATTGTTTGAAATTAGTTGGAATTTGTCATTGTTTTAGCCCATTAGAGCTTGTTTGGAAAACACAGAATGGTGTTTACTTGGAGATGTGTCATGAATGCCTTGTTAAAATGCATGTAAAGCATGGCACTTGTAATGGAATTAGTTATTTATAAGCTAACAAGAAATCGTCATCTGCCATTCTTCTAAAAAGACTAAACTATCCTAAGGTTCGGAGAGAAATCTATAAATATTCCCTTATTTGAAGAAATTGACATACAATTCAAATATCCCCATTTCAAATAGCTATTTACCTTTTTGCTCCTATTTGAGCATCAAAACTGGTGAGTTAGGTGAGTAGGATTTGTTGATCGGATTTCTATAATCAACAATCATGTTAGCAAAATATGGTTCAGCTTTAAGGCTTCAAACAATGTAGCAGAATATGAGGCCTTCCTAGCCGGCCTCTAGTTAACCAAAAAAATGCAAGCAAAGAGACTAGTGATCAGTAGTGACTCCCAACTAGTAGTTAGCTAGGTTTATGGCAACTTCTCTATTTGAGATAAGTCCATAGCTGCTTATCCAAAATTGGTCATGAAGCTTATCCCAAATTTTGAAAAATTTGAGTTGGTGCTAATCCCACGCTCAAAGAATCCTCACGTCGATGCTTTGTCAAGCCAGTAGTAAAGATTTCGAATTGCTCACCGTGGTGCCCATAAAATAGCCCCTAGACCCTCTATAGTTACAGGCAAAATTCAAAGGAAAAGCCTCTGCATAGATGAACCGTCCTTATACAGAGATGCATGGGCACCTCAAAGAGCTGGATCCCAAAAGGGATCACCTCCTTAATCGCGAAGTGTAGCACATACCTTTAGTAGCCAAAGTTGCTAAGGAAGCCTCAGCATGGACGAACTGCTCAACCTTATGCTCAGGAGAATTTTTGATTTTCAGATAAAATTGTTCTTAATTTTATTAAGTCATGATTGGAAAAAAAATATAATAAAAAATGCCTCATATTGATAAAAGTTGAAGGAGAAGCCTCTACATAGATGGATTGTCCCTATGCAGAGATACAAGGGCATTTCAGCGAAGAGCTGGATCCCAAAAAGGACTACCTTCTTTATCACGAAGTGCAGCACACACCTTTAGCAACCAAACTTGCTAAGAAAGCCTCGACATAGGTGAACCGCACAAACACCATGCTTCGAAAACAATGAAGGACAAAGCAAACTGCCAACACTTGTGCAAATTACAAATAAATAAAGTCTTAAACAAAAGTCTGAACCACTATAGAGCGTCGGTTCATAAATATTGGTTGCACAATTGTTCAAAAATTTCAAGAGGTAGACAACCTTCTAGCACTTGTGTAAAATTATTAGTTCGAAAGTACAATTGAAGCAGACTTAGTTTGAGCTACATTGAAGACATTGCAATGCACAAAAAAGTAAATAACACAAACATATGAGCAAAAAGTTTTTTTATTAATTCAGTAAATATTTACAATTGAGGGCCGAAGCCATTACATGAATTAGAAAAGCAAAGAAGCCTATCAACTATACAGGTAGGGGAGGGAGAGCTACAAATGGTACAATAGCGTCGGGTGCCGTAGCTTCAAAAGCCTCTTCAGCAGCGTCATCTTCAATTTCAAGCACTTGGCTACCCTTTGCCGGAGTCTGAGGCTTTTGTTCTCCTTCTTCCAGAAACTTCGACCTCAACTCAGAAGTGTTGACTGCTTCAACGTTGACTTCAATCTAAGCTAACATCTCGGTATAGGTATACCTCCGCATGTACCTCCACCACCGACCTTTGTTTTGCAACAGACTCCTCGGCCTGAGAGGCTTTATTAACAAACTCTCTATTTTTATATTGAAGGTTTTTAAAGAGGGCTTCAGCCTCTATGGCCAAAGGCCTTCCTCGTTTGGCTCACCATGCAGAAAAACATGTCTACTACGTCACTGGTCTCGATGAAAGTTTGCTACCTCTTCGTCTAGTTCTTGTGGAATTAAGTATTTGCGGTTTGAATTTCTGGAGAAAGTAAGGCAAGAGCTTCCGGAACTAGCTCATCGCTCCTATTCTTCAGGGCGAGTCTGGTTCTTGGAGGAGCATCAGAAGTAGTAGAGTCACTTAAAGTCCTCACCTTTTTAGAAGAATCCTACTGCATGGGCTCTACAGCAGTTGGCCTCTTCTGCCTCCCTGTGATTGCAGCGATGGAGGCCGCCATCAACTTCTCCTCAAGAGGGACCTTAGATCGTAGAGGAGGAGTGTTTGTCGACTAACCCTCTCCGGTTGTGGAAAAATGGTGCTTTTTCTTGTGGACCTCTTCCATTTTTTCTTCCCATTTTTCTTCACGAGAGGACGTCCGTCCCCTTCTTAGCTACTGCCTTGCAGCTGACCCTCTCTACTTGGTCCTTCATCTATTTATCCGCGACAAATGAGGGCTTTAATCCTTTTCTCCCGACGGTGGATATGGCAGTCACTATGGTGGCTATGTTAGGCGTGGAGTGTTTTCTCTTCTCAAAGTTTTATACAAAGGCAAATGAAAAGGGTTAGAAACAAAGTCTACAAAATTACTAATAACTTGATGAAAAAGGAACACTACCTCTTCGGGCTATCAGATACAACTCTTTAAAGAATTGTCTAGAGAGGATGAGACACTTGAATTCTGGTGAAGATGTAGGACATCGGTATATGTCAGCAAGAACCTCTCACTCTCCTCTATTGAGTTCAAACTGCTCAATAGACCCTACAAACATCAAAGAAATGTTAACATCAAAATCATTAACAAGGAAATCAAAAGGCAGAGGCAACACTCATGGGCTTCGGAGTAGAAGGTTGAAACTTTCACGTGGAGGACGGTGTCACCCTCGCATTCCTGCCACTTCTACCTCACCCATAACCTCGTCTCCTTCCATCATTTTATGAATGAGGGAAAGCCCATGATGAAGTAGGAATGTAACCCCTACAGGCATAAGGAATACCATCCATTGGAATCCCCTTTTCCCAGGACCTAAGGTTGGAAAATAGTTTGGAAGACATAGAGTAACATGACTTCCCCGAGAGAAGTCTCCTTCCACAAGAAATAGGTTCCCACTAGTTGGGCTCAAGCATTGGAGACAAGCTAGGTGGGAGCCAACCCGTACAACCTCAGGACAACTCTAAATAATGGGTGGATAGGCAATCGAAAGCCTGTCTTTAAACGGAACTCACTGATGGTAACGCAGCCCTGTCTAAGAAAATAGGCTCGCTCATGAGGAGTGGGAGACAAAAGTTCTATGTCAAAGGAGATACAATATTTCTCCCTAAGATTGGCTAAGTGTCATGGGTTTACGGTGGAAGGGATTTTGGCTATCCCCAAGCCATTCCATTGTTTTCCCAAAAGGCAAAATACTCTACTCAGCTTGGATGGCTCGAACCAGGTTTACCATATTTGTTATTTGTATACTCATCTCAACAGCTATTTTACTGAGATTTGTATTCCCCCCAATAGAGTGTGAATGTGCCATTGATTTTTAAAAGTTAAAAGTTTTAAGATACTTACAAGTTAAATGTACGAGTACAATGGAAGAATGGTGAAGAAAAGTCATCGAAAATTGAGTATGCAAGGAAAGAAGAAAAGAGATTGAGAGATTTGGGAAGACGATTGTTAATTTCGTAAATGGCAAAGTGATTTTTTGCCCCAAACAATTGCCTTTTATAGGCAGAGGCTCTGAACCCCAGCCATTGGATTTCGATTTAGATCATGTGACTGTCCATTTGAGATTTAAATCTGAGCCACTAAGTACATCAGTCGCTTCATCTTCTACGGTCTCACGCGATCAAATGCATTTGAATCTTGTGGAGCGTTTACAAGACAGCCATCATTGCACATTAAATGCGATGGTGGTTGCATGTATGGGAAGATGAATAGCTTCATTTGTCTTTTCTTGAAAACGCATAAAAAAGCTAATCAATTGGGCGCTATTGAAGACGCTTCGTGTTCCTAACATTTCAAAAAACTTGGTTTTCCACAATATATTTTTCATAGACTCAGCAAGTAGCGGAGCCACTTCACTTCAATCGCTTCGAATAGGAGTTCAGATATGCAAGTCCACTTCGGATAAAACAACCTTGGACTTTACTTGTCCTACTAATACTCCTCAGAATTGTTCCAATAATTCAGAAGCCATAAGTCCATGCATTACATAAATAATCATGCTTAAACTTAGGGGACTACTGTTATGCCTCGCTACCGAGGCTCTAGATACAATGCTACGTCCCAGTCTACGTGGAAAGGAAAGTCAACAAGGACACAAGTGGTCAAAGGCAAAAATGTCTGATAAAGGCTAAACCTCATGCTGAAGCTATGCTTAATAGTTGAAGTTGTAAATCGATGCTCCCTTTATACCAAGGCTCTTCACCTTAAATACCGCTAACATGAAGCCCTCTCAAGCTGAAGCCTTTAGTACATCTGAAGTCCCTGAAGTTGAAGTTGTCTCTTACAAGATTTACAAACAATCTTTAGGAATGATTGATGTGATATCTATAATAGAGAATGTCAGGTGTGTCAATCTATTGTATAGGATGGCTGACCAGTTCTCAATGTATTTAGTGTATAATAGATTTAGTGATGTGAGGCTTCGGTCAATAGGATGAGGCCACGTGCTTTTGATCCAACGGTCACCAGCCAGAAGTATATAATATGTGGCCTTTGTACATAAAAAGGGATGACTCTTTGAACATTGAAAAGACAATATACAAGAGCATTCTCAATATACATTCTTGCTTAATCTTTTATTGATAGTTTGGATGTTAGGTTATTTACATCTTTGTGGCGATTTTTTGTTAGCGCAGTCACTTTAGTCATTATCGTCGGTGCTCGAACATTTTTGTCTCGCGCTAGGAAGCAACTCTCACGTTCATGTGTTAACCCACTCCCACCGGTACACCAGTCGAAACACACTGGAATTTGCTTAGGTTGGCGTGAGTGGGCCCGACATCTGTTGTCCTCATTGGCGTTACATTATTTGGAGTCTACAGATTTCTCTCTAAGTTTTGGTGTAGTTTGGTAATTCTTGTGCTGTGCTAGGTGGCTACTCTTAGAGATGTCAATCCTAGTGGTCCGGGCCGGGTCGGCCCGTCAACATATGAGCCCGGTAACGGTCCGCGTGAAATAAAGACCGCCCACTACGAGTTCCGGGCCAGTTCCAAGTTGACCCACAAATTTTGGACTACAACCCAGGCCCACCTGCTGACCCATCCGGGTCGAGCCCATTCGAGTCACGGGTCGTGGTTTGTTCCG
>CAIGRT010045454.1:0-21981 GCA_903798405.1 Fraxinus platypoda | reverse complement strand
AACAAAATGTCACAACTCCAACAAACTGCCCTTGTTTGAGTCTCATATATCCCCCAGACTCAATTTTTTCAAAATTCATTTTCAACTACACATTCTCCCATGAAATAATCTTATATGTAAACCCATAACATTTCCCAACTTTCTAACCCCATATTCTTCAAAAACCACTATTACAAAACCCATTTTCTTAAAAAAAAAAAAAAAATGGCACTCAAACTAGGGAAACTTAATACCATATAAGAGAGAGAGGGGATAGTGATACATAACTTAGACACCACTGTACTTCGTTCTACATTTTCTTGGTAGATTGTTATAAAGATGAGGCATTTTGAGCTTTATTCACATGAACACATATTCTACCCTACTTCGAATCAAACTTGTGCTTACACATGGCAAAAATACTTTTCTTCTGACAATTCACCTCTTCATAGTGGCTCGTTAAACACATTAAGATGACATACACATGCTCATTTGAGCTAATGCTCTTTGATACCATATTGAGTCTTAAACTTCTATCTTAAACTACCAATGTTATTAAGAGAACAAATCCACCCTTATATGTTAGTTCATATTTTTATACTCAACCCATCTAGAATTTTACATGTAGAGTGGAACAACTTATTTCTAGTTTACTTCAACAGACCCCTAACAAAATTCATGCATGATGTTTTAATTAGTCTAGTGCTTACGATTTTCGTACAGTAGTGGCAAAGAAACTTAGAAGACAAGATTTTTGGCTGATGTTGTGTCATATAGAACCATCTCGTGTAAAAATTTAAGTTGTCACACGGTAGAGACATTATCTATATTTCTCAATGGCATGTATCATGTATGCATGTGTTCATGTAGGTTAAATACGGATATAACCCTAGATTACGTTCATGCTAAGCCTTTATATCAGTCTCTTCTATTCTCTGTGTTGTTAAAAAATAAGCTACCAAACATTGATACATTCACATTTTGAAGAAATTTCTGCACCCCTTCTAGAATACAAAGCCATAAGGTCAGTTGACACAAGTGCCTTTTAGTGTTGTTTGATAGGTAATATTGGAGCCATAAGGTCAATTCACACAAGTGAATTTAGTGCATGTTGATAGGTAATATTGGAAAAGACTGAAAAGCATAAAGAACAATTTTTTTTTTTTTTGTCTGATTACAGTCTAGTAGAATCCAATATCCTTAATAAACATGTCACTAATGTGCAAATTGATCATGGACACATCCGAGTAGATATGAATCAACTGGTAGTAAAAACATACCTATTTAAACCTCATTAAACCACAAGCATACCTGAAGAGATAACCGCTTTAAAACCCATAGCCAAACACAATTTACGAGAGAGATTCTGAACATGTACACTTTTGGTCATTTAAAAAAAGACAGCTAGACTGATCATACACGGAACCTCATCGTGATCTTCTTGTAGAGATCATAAGAGATTAGCGACAAGCAAACCTTAAAATCTTTGTTAACTACTTGCTATCAAAATGCAAGGGCACACAAGTGAAGAACGTCACAGTACAGAGTCCAAGTTCAGAGAAAGATAACACGACTGTTATCTTTCATCCACATATGAAAGCACCAACAGAATTTCTTTCACCATTAAGAAGCCCAGAAAATCAGTACTTTGTTTTCTCATTGTTCTAAATCAACGATTAGGGTGGAAACAATCTTTGTTGACCAAAGAATCCAAGTCCTCGGTTGCTTGGCTCTTATTATACATTTTGTAATATTATAAGGCTCTTCTCAGTTAAATTGGGAATAAACCTTCTATACATCATTTGTGCTATCAAACTGATGATCCCGAAAACTCAAAGGCTTTCCCTTCATACCCGAATGCTATAGACCTCAAGTGCCAATTTTCTTGAATATCTTCTCAAGCTAATTGAACTCATATTTTTGCACCAAGAAATGACTGCAAATAAAAAAGAAAACAAAGATACAATTTTAATATTCTATCCCCAAAAAAGTACAGCATACTTTCTCTAAATATCAATTATGCACATTCAAGGAAAGATTATTCGGGGAGAAAGATCTACACCCTTAAAGCAGATCATGTCAAGGACATTGCAAACTATTAAGAATAACGATAAAAGAATCAGACAAATGTCCTCTCTTCAGCATTTTGTGGTCTACTTTTCCATATTGACTGAAACCATACAGCAAACAAAGCAGGTCAAGAAAGAGGGAAAAAAATTGATGTGCAAAATATTAAATTTAGTGATAAAAGCTCAGTGAAAATTTTGTCGAATCATACATTCAGATGCTTTTTGTCAGCATAGCCCCGGTTCTTGGGCTCTGTGCTTACTTTATTAGCATGTTATTATTAGACATAGATATTTCACATTGCCAACTAGCATTCTGTTGATTGCCAGATGTAATATTGTTAATTCAGTTATTTATATAGGTGGTTGACAAACTATAATGCATGTTTTTCATTCTTCAAAAAACGAATACATTTTCCCGCCTTTTTCTCATCTTTTCTCTCTAGAATCAATATGGTATCAGAGCAGAATTCCTAATTCTTCTTCTCCAGAGTTTTGGTTGCACCGATCTTTGATTCCAACTTCATTCTGATATCTGGTTCATCATCTCCATGGCGACTGATGCTTCAATTTTACCAAAAAATTCAGCTTCTTCAGGGAGCAATTCAATCATTGATGATGGATTGAGTCCTTATTAACTTCATCATTCGGACAGTCCAGGGCTTATACTGGTTTCTCAGTCATTAGTTGGTGATAATTATGCCTCTTGGAGCAAAAGAATGATGATAGCTTTATCCGTGAAAAACAAACTAGGATTCATTAATGGGTCTATTCCAAAACCTGAAGGTAATGACAATCTGATCAATGCTTGGACTTGCAATAATAACATAGTCATCTCCTGGATACTTAATTCTGTGTCTAAGGAAATATCAACGAGTGTTTTCTATTCGGTGTCCGCTTATGAAATCTGGAAGGACCTTAAGGATAGATTTCAACAGAAAAACAACCAGCGCATTTTCCAATTGAGGCGTGATCTGATGATTTATGCTCAGTCTCAACTAACTGTAGGCGATTATTTCACTAAATTGAAGACAGTCTTGAGAGGAATTGAGCAATTACAGACCATCTTGCTTATGTGGAAAGTGTACGTGTGGAGGAATTAAGGCTTTAGCTGATCACTATCAAACTGAGTATATGATGTCGATAGGGCTTCATGATTCATTTGCTCAAACACGTAGCCAAATATTGCTTATGAATCCTATACCACCAATCAACAGGGTAGTTTCTCTTGTATCTCAAGAAGAGCATCGGAGGACTATAAATAATGTGGCAGGAACATCCACTGGGAGTAATCCTATGGCTTTTTACATCAAAAATGAAGGTAATCGATCCAATAACAACCAACATTCTAGTAGATATCAGAAAAAGGATCGTCCAATTTGTACATATTGTGGATTTACTGATCACACTATAGACAAATGTTATAAGCTTCATGGTTATCGTCCTGGGTACAAAGCAAGACAGAAAGTCACTACCTCAAATCAAACGGTTAATGCACCAGCAAACCAGGTCTCTGAATCCTCCAATCATAAAGGAAACATAGACGGTTTTGTCTAAACCTTGAATTCAAACCAATATCAGCACCTATTGGCCATGTTGAACTCCTATCTGGCATCAGCCAAAGCTGACACAAGAACTGATGTGAAATAAAACACACATTAGGTATCTCATTCTCTGTTTCTAATCATCATATGCTTCATTCTCCTGGACATTGGATAGTTGATTCCGGTGCTACAAACCATATATGCTTTGATCAATCCCTATTTCAAAATATAGTTCCCATTTCAAATTCATTTGTTACACTTCCCAACAACTCTCGCATACAAGTTAATTTTTGTGGATCAATTTAACCCAGTCCTTCATTGATATTGTATGATGTTCTTTACGTTCCACAATTTCATTTTAACTTACTATCTGTTACCTCACTGATAAGGAATTCAAGTCAAATTTCTTACAGACTGTTGTATCATCCTAGAAATACAAACTTTGAAGATGTCTAATAGATATTTCACATTGCCAGCTAGCATTCTATTGATTGTAATCATCTCAAAGTCTTTCGCCGTTTATGTTATGCCTCAACTTTACCCTCCACTAGAACCAAGTTTCTTCCTCGTGCAGTAGCATGTATATTTGTTGGGAATGTGCCAGGCATAAAAGGGTACAAGCTTTATAATATCGAATCAAAAGTTTTCTTTGTGTCTCGTGATGTAATTTTCCACGAGTCATTGTTTCTTTTTCAGTCCATACCTCATCCTACTGATATTGTTGATCCATTCCCGAATTTAGCCCTGCCTATACAAGCCTTTAATCTGTCCATATTCCCTGTATCTGTTTCTAATTTTGCTTCACATCCTTCTAGTATTCCACATATGCCTGATACTACCATAGTACATGAACTAATTGTTCGAAGGACTTCCAGGACCATTAAACCACCTTCTTCTCTACGTGATTATCACTGCAATTTACTTCAGCAAGTCTTCCTCCAATATTCCATATCATTTGCACAATTACATTTCTCATACATCTCTCTCCTTTTCTCATTATACCTATCTACTCAATGTCTCTTCCAATTTTGAATCACAATTCTACCATCAAGCTGTTCAATATCTAAATTGGAGAGAGGCTATGGCTCATGAGTTAGATGCTATGGAGTCCAATCACACATGGTCTATTCAACCTCTTCTTAAAGAAAAACATTCAATTGGGTTCAAATGGATTTACAAAATCAAATACAAATCAGATGGTAGTATTGAACATTATACAGCCCGATTGGTAGCCAAGGGCTACACACAACAAGAATGATTTTCTAGAGACATTTTCTCCGGTTGCAAAGTTAGTTACGGTTAAAATGTTACTTGCTGTTGCTGCTATAAAAAGTTGGCATCTCTTCCAATTAGATGTCAATAACGCCTTGTTAAATGGGGATTTATTTGAGGAAGTGTATATGGATCTTCCCTTGGGCTATGATACACACAGGAAGGTTAGTAGTAAAGGGGAGAAACTAGTTTGTCATTTGCATAAGTCAATATATGATCTTAAACAAGTTTCGCGACAATGGTTTTCTAAGTTTTCCCAGGCTCTTGTTCTACATGGTTTCATACAATCCAAGTCAGATTAGCCCCTTTTCACTAAAGGTTGGTTCTTCTTTTATAGCTCTACTTGTGCATGTTGATGATGTCATAATTGCAGGTTCTTATTTACTTGTCATTGAGGAGTTAAAGCGATTTCTTCATAGCCAATTCAAACTCAAAGATCTTAGTGTTTTAAAGTACTTTCTTGGCTTGGAGATTGCACGGCCAGCTCGTAATCTTTTTCTATCCCAACGTCATTACACCTTACAGTTGCTTGAGGATTCTAGTTTTCTTGCTTGTAAACCAGCTTCTTCACCCATGGATCCAAAATCTAAGCTCAGTTCCTTTGATGGTAACCTCCTTCCTGATGCTTCTTCCTATCGATGCCTGGTTGGACGCTTACTCTACCTCACTGTGTCACGGCCAAATATCACATTTGCTGTCCATAAACTTAGCCAATTTGTATCTTCTCCTAGGCAATCTCACCTAGAAGCAGCACATCACCTTCTGAAATATTTGAAAGCCTCTCCTGGACAAGGTTTATTTTTCTCTGCTTCTTCTGATTTCCAACTACAAGCCTTTGTAGATGCTAATTGGGGATCCTGCTCGGATACTGGAAAATCTGTAACTGGCTTTTGCATTTCCTAGATGACTCTATGACCTCTTGGAAAGCCAAGAAGCAGAACACTAAATTGAATACAGAGCTCTTGCCTCCACAGCCAGTGAAATTGTTTGGCTTCATCAATTGCTAACTGACTTTCACATCCCACAATCTGGACCAGCAGCTCTTTTTTGTGATAATCAAGCAGCCATACACATTGCCAGCAACCTACATTCCATGAACAGACGAAACATATTGAGATCGATTGTCATTTTGTCCGTGATAAAGTTGCTGATGGACTTATCAAACTCCTTCCCATTCGTACTCATCATCAACTAGCAGATGTGTTCACCAAAGCACTACCCTCTGCATCTTTACTCCCTTTGCTCTCCAAGATGGCGGTTCTTGACATTCACCGGCCATCTTGAGGGTGAGTATTAGACATAGATATTTCACATTGCCAGCTGGCATTCTGTTTATTGCTAGCTGTAATATTGTTAATTCAGTTATTTATATAGGTGGTTGACAAACTATAATGCATGTTTTTCATTCTTCAGAAAATGAATACATTTTCCCGCCTTTTTCTCATCTTCTCTCTCTAGAATCAATAGTTATCTTCTCAAATTTTCTTCATACATGTTCAATTCAACGAACGCTATAGATATATAAATATACAGAGCACAATTTTACCTTTGATTTTGTTTGAGGAGTTCCTCGTTTAGCTGTAACAATGCTCCCAAATCCGAATTTTGGCTTCTTTTCTGCAGGTTTCAGTATTTGAAAAGAGCACATTAAAGTTTCATCCACACTCATCATGGCACCGGCATTGTCAAATTCTCCACAGTAATTGGGGGCTGAGAATATTGTGACAAGCTGTCTATTGGCAAAAAACTCATAACCATCTTCAACGACCTGTAGTTAATCAAACGGATAATAAGTCACTGAGATTCTGTATTACTGTAGAATAATACAAAAATTAACATTTAAACCTGATGGGCACGGCATATAAGATCAAGATCATGCCTTTGAAGGAACTCGGTTACTGTATCAGGACCGAATGTATAGGACACTCCCCTATCACTCATTCCCCACCCTTTGACACTTTTACTGGGATCTGACCATAGTATATCACAAAGTAAACCAGTTTCTGGAACATCTATTGGACGTTGCATATTTCTAATTTGATCCAAATCATGCAGATCAGGAGAGAGTCCTCCATGCATGCACAATATCTTTTCATCTATTAGAGCTGCTATTGGTAGGCAATTAAAACAATCTGTGAATGTTTTCCACAGTCTCACATTAAATCTTCTTTTGCACTCATCATAAAATCCATATATACGATTTACTGATGCACATTCATGGTTTCCCCTCAAAAGGAAGAAGTTTTCAGGATACTTTATCTTATAGGCAAGTAGAAGACAGATTGTTTCCAGGCTTTGCTTCCCCCGATCCACATAATCCCCCAAGAATAAATAGTTAGATTTTGGGGGTAATCCACCATATTCAAAAAGGCTAAGAAGATCAGAATATTGACCATGAATGTCTCCTGCAAAATATTTAACTAAAAAGTCAAATTACATTGAAATACAAATTGTTTGATAAAAGGACAAACATATTCCAGTTAATTCAATGAAAAATCAAAAAACTAAAAATCTTCATTGGATCCAAAAATAACTCGAATATGTAGCATTGACAAGTCTTTCAACAAAATTTCTTCGCCTTGGATTCAAAAAGTATCAAATAACTCAACAGATTGATTATGGCAATAGACTAATTCCCTTAGAGCACCTCAAAACTTCTTTTGGATACCATACTTACCAGATGAAGCCAGACCAGCCACCAATCTATTTCCCCCGCCTTTTACCAAGTATGTTAATCCTCATTCGTGTTAGCAACTTCCATCGTCTATTATTCAGGACAGCTTCTACAAATGGGTTTTTTGCCCTCTTTATCTACATTGTGAATATATATTTATTCAGAGAATCCCTTCAGAAATTGAAATTTGACTTCATTCTTCACCAGATCCTCAAACCAAACATTTACTTTTTCCCAAAGCCCCCTTGTCATATTTTCAGTTTGTCCATGAAGATATTGAGTACTCTTTAACACCTATCTTTAAATTAATTTGATGATCAATGCTAAGAATGGAACTCATTCATTAAGATTTCTTTAAATGAAAGTTTGAATACCACATTGCAAGCTGAAAGAAACTTTTGCAACCAAGATATAGGACAATCAGGCTTCCTCAAAACATATCAACTTTAATATACTGGAATAACTTCCATATTTGTGTTTTACAGGTATTCATTAATTGTTTCAGGACTTCTATTGTTTGTCTAGAAAAGAAACATAACAGAAAAATTACAGCACCCTGACAATGTACGATTTCTATCTGAAAGAAAAGGATCTCATGAAATCAGTGACAAGGGATTCTGGATAAGAAGGGGACTTGACCAAAGCAAGACATGAACTTAAGAAGTTGGAGCATCTGGTAAACCATGTTGGGAAGATTGAAAGTGATCATGAGATATGGAAAGGAACTATAATATCAAGAGAGTTATTTTATTTTGATGTGTTTTATCACCCAATTGTAGACAATTTTGATATGTGGAGCTTACCCGGGTCAAACAAGAATATTTTATTTTCTTTTCCATTTTCAAGCAATATGTATGCCCAGGTGCAGGGGCATATGTGCCCGGTGGAATCCGGAAATTTGCTTTTGCTTTTTCAAAAATCGTATTTTATTTGAAAACTACCCACAAAAGTGCAAAGGCACGTGGCTTTTTTCTCGTTCTAGAATCTCTGTCAATTTTACTATCTCATTTCTGATAATTAGATTCCACAGGTTTATTGTGCTAAATTAGTCCTCTGTTTTGTCTGTTTTCTTGTATAAAAAGTTGTTCGCTATTGTATTATGTCATTGCTTATTATATTGATTCTGAGGAAGAAAGATAATCAACTTCGAGGGGATTTTTTGCTTTATTCAAGTGGGTTTACATTGTTCTCCAATTATAAGCAAGAAAGTACCTTTTTTGGTATTTCAAGAGGGGGTCAGCTTGCTTTTTTTGGTGTTCCAATTCATTCCATTCTATGTTTTTACAAGTGAATTTTGATTAAAAAGCTCCATTTCTTGAAAAATTCCATGCGTTATGAAAAAAAAATGTATATCAAAAATAGATGATTTTGATACCTGATGTAGGATTATCATTAAATCATATGAACGTCAGAAACTTTGAACAATTGGACACTTAGTTGAAGCATTGAACAAGAGAGAGAGAGGGAAAATGAAGAGAACAATGAGGTCTATGTTTCCAAGGCTACATGTGACATGATACAGAGAAAGGAGGGCCCAAAAAAGCCTCCAAGAAACAAGATGGCCATTCATGAGCAACTAAGCATTCCTTCACATAGATTTAGTCATGGAGTTTTGCCTCTTAAGCCCATGACTAACAACTCGAAATTAGAGCGTTCGACTTCTTTAATCCAGGTTACTTGAGTATTCAGATTTTTTGCGAAGTCCAGTGGTACCCCACTGAATCAGCCTCCTGGCTACACCACCGTATGCCTCCTTTTGGCACATTACTAATAATAATATGAATTGTCGAAAAAATCAGCGACAGCAATCATTTCCATCTCTAATGCTTCTTATTCCTCTTTAAGTAGAGAAAAATTAAGAAGCTGACGTGAAAAGTCCATTATCTTGAGTTATCTATATAATTGTTTCAAAGGTAGGTAAATGTTGAATTCCCATATCAGTTTATCATTGCTTAAATAGTTGAAGAAAATTTAAGTACCTTTAGATATTCATTAAACTAATATAAAAGAAGAATTTCTTATCTAACAGCTGGTCCCATGATCAAAGCATGTTGCCAAGTCCTACAGTGATTTTTCCATTCTTCCCAAGTCCTACAGTAATTTTTCCATTCTTCCCAAGTCCTCCCCTTACTTTTCCTTCTTTTCTTTTGGATGAAACCAGAGTTATGAATTGATAAGAGAAAGAGTAGACAAGACTTGAGGACAAGTGGTCCTCCAAACAGAAAACAGAAGTGCACAAACAAATAAATTTCTCACATTCATTAATTTACACAAATGACCATTAAAGAAAAAGAACGCTAATAAAATGTATTATTTATGGAGCACCATTCACAGAAGAACAGTAATTATATTGTCCATTTCTTTAACCATAACTTTCCATTGCTTATATCATATCATATTAATTCTTATATAGGCCAAGTATAATAACTCCTTTTCAATGCATTATATAGCTTATATAATTCTTGCATGGGTCAAATCCATTCCATCACCTTGTGGCACCTCTATCAACTGCCTAGCATCAGACTTATCTACTAATAATAAGACACGATAACATTTTGTCCTACGCCAAGGCCCATGAGAACTGTAACTATCGTTTTCTATAATCACCACATGATGCTTTGTATATAATTATTTTGAAGTCGATATTTGTTGAAAATAGAAAAACAAAATTACAAATTCGGCACATATAAAGTGAAATTCAGCAATAAGACTGTTTGTTCATATTGGATGCAATAAATAATGAGAAAACATGCCAACGAATGGAGGTTAGGGTATGTCATCATTAACTATAGAGGTTCTAGTTCATAAAAGTGATGAAATCTCATTAAAGAAATTATGAGCAAACCAAAATAACATGGATTTTTGTGGTAGTAAAGGATAGTTGTTTGGATGTTACGGTAGTTGCAACAATGGACCAAATGGAAAGGTGGAAAGGGATTCATGTAGCCAATCCCAAATTTATTGGCAATTAGACCTTTGTTTCAAGATCATTGTCGATATTAGTAGTATAAAACTCAATTCATTGGAGACACCTATTCAACAATGAAGGTACAATTAAAGGTCATCAAGAATGAATTTGATGCTCTGCACAAGTCATTTATCTTATTTCGAGATTGAAGGATGAATATATAGTAGAAAGAAGAAAAACTTAAACATGACGTTTATTGATATAAAGATAGAATATTACAGAATTAATAAAAGTGTTATGGTCAGTGTTTTTGGGGGGGGGGGATTTAAAGAAGAAACTCCAATTCCAATTGTAAACCACCAACGATGAACACCTATATGTTAGCATCCCAATAAGCTTGTTTCAGGATTCTACCCTAATCTTTATCTTTTCTTTAGTCGTGAATAACCTTACAAAATATATCCTCTATGAAGTCCTTCATTTTAGTGGATGAGTCTGGAAAAGGAATAAGTCATAATTTTAAAACATTGGAGGAACCAAAGAGTTGAAAGTTAATTAAAACTAAGTACGAATACATAGAATTGCTTTAGTCATAGTAGGAATGAAGATGACATTATAATTAAAATAGATGATCATATTGTCCTAAAGAGTGATTCTCATTAGGTTAGAATGTCACGAATTGGAAACAACTAATGCATAAAATTAGCATGAGTTAGACAAAATCAAGAAACTATACAAAAGTTCTACAGGATAGATTTGGTGCAGAGATTGTCAAATCAACTATACTTTATGGTATTGGCTATTAGGCCGTTAACGGACAAAATTTCAAGAGATGATTGTGGGAAACATAAAGATGTTAAGATAAATGTAGGGTCATACCAGAAAAGATAAAAATGAGAAATGGGAAATGGGACAGTGAGGAAGAGGGGTATTGATAGGTTTATATATTACGCAACAGAAATGGAATTCTGTATTGATTGAAACGGGAAATTACACTGTGAAAAGAAGAAACATAAACAGCCGTTAGAGAGGGCTGTGACTCTCCCACTATGATTTTCCTCACTCAGATTTGATGCCTCCTCTATAGATCTTCTCATTCTATTTATAGGCTTGAGTAACAGATTTGTTTGGGCTGCCCCACCCNGCTGTGACTCTCCCACTATGATTTTCCTCACTCAGATTTGATACCTCCTCTATAGATCTTCTCATTCTATTTATAGGCTCGAGTAACAGATTTGTTTGGGCTGCCCCACCCTAGCTAACCGAATTTGTTACTTGTTCCCTCTCCTCCTTTCTTTTGGCGCCTTCTAGAATATGTATATTTAATTGGGGGCTTATCAGGTATCAAATGCTCATGATGAGCATGAAATTAAGTAACTAGTTCAGGACTCCTTTGTCAAGTTTAAGGTATAAAACCAGTACACCAATTGGACATTATCACTGGCTTTCTAATGCTGGAATAGAAGAAATACAAAGAAGATCACCTGGTAGGATAACAAAAGAATTAAAGAAGTCCATCAAAATAAAAGGAAGCAACCTAATGTAAAAACAGCCTAGTGCAGAATTGTAAGTGTTTGCCTGCATAAACTCTCCTCATTCAATCTTTATGGACCCCAAGAACCTTGAAGATCTTTTCACGCTTGTCACTCACCCTTCTATTTAGACTCTAATGACTGTCATAGTCTTTGTTCATTTACTCATGACTAACCATAGTGACATGTAATAGTGGTTCTTCCCACAAAGACAACCAACGCACAGGAATGGAGTTATTTGACAACATAGACTGCATTAGAAAGATTAGTTTTCTACAATGAAAGAAAGGATCTGTTACTAGAATATTGTTATCAAGCTGGGAGTAGGCAACCAAGGAAAAAAAAAAAAGAAAAGAAAAGAAAAGAAAAGTATGAGAACTCATAAAAGCCAAAAGTCCTATCATTTTTTATCCTCCCACATGAAACAAGTGGCCTCTTATACCCAATTACACTATAAAATGAAAGGGCAAACTGTAGTTCTTTCATGAAAATGGTGAATGAACAGCTACAGAATCAAGCTCATTTCAATTCCTTCCACAACTATCTCAGACCTACAAACCTTTAAGACCCAAAGAAGGGGCTCTCTTAACTAAAAAAAAAACCATGGATAACAATTTTATATTTCCAGCACGTGCTCGGAATTAATCTACAAAATTCTCAATATTCTTATATACCACTTTCAATCATAGACCATTTCATCCTGTAGCACTAAATTCCATATAAACGGAAAGCACATATTCTGTATGCACAAACCTAGAAGCTGAAAATAACAGGTTTCATTCCAGGTCAACTGCCGAAAATAGGAATTTAAAATAAATGAAAAAAGCCACTTCACAAAACAATGAAACTTTAACACGCATGGAGAAAAAGCCAAAAAGGGAAAAAAAGGAAAAAAAAATCCATGTTCTTAAAGGTGGGTTTTATTATGTGGTGATTTTGTATATATATACACACAGTAAATTAACAACAACTAAGTCGAAGGAAAATTCACCAGAGATCTTAATGGGTGCCTCAAGCTCAAGAAGATTAGGCTGTTGCAAGAAAATCTCTTTAGACTGAAAACAAAGCTGCTTGATCTCTGACTCTGAGAGCTGCACTTGCTTTCCCGGCTTCCATTTAACCTCAAGCAAACGGTTGATTATATAATCAAGAGCAGCAGAATCCATTTTTTTCCTCCTCTTTCTTTACTAAATTTCATACAAAGAAAAAGAAACTAAAAGTTAAAGTTTTCTTGGCTCTGTGTGTAATCGAGCATAAGGGTATGTGGGTTCTTGGAGTGTTTTGAATGAAAGGCTTTAGCTTTATAGGGTAGCCCTTTTTTTGTGGGAATTTTACAAATGGCTTTTTGGGTTACATTTGTGCTTATCTGCGTGTGCGCGTGCTGGAGGAGAAGGGATGAACCCGCGATCGGCGCGGAAAGATCCACCATTAGCTATCAATGTCTGGAGACATTACGCTATTTGTGCGTGCACACGAGAGAATACATAAAATGGCGTGGAGAAAAATATTGGATGAAAAAATTGACAAAGCTTTAAATTGTCAAATAGTAAAATAACATGTGACATCTTTTGCCCCTGTTTGTCTACCATTTTCCAAAAAATTGTTTTCTACAGTAATCAATCTCTACCACACATTCAAATAATAAAATATTCTACACATAAACCGATAAAGTTTCTTTCAATTTCAACCACACATTTTCCAAAAAATATTATTCATTACACCATTTTCTTCTCAATAATGGTTGACAAACAGGCACATTATATAAATGTTAACTAGCAAAATTCGCCTCGAGTCTCTCTTTTTTTAGAGTTAAATGTTTCATTAGCTACTAAATTATACACTTTGTTACGACTTACTCATCCAACTTCATAAACATTATCAATGGTCATTGAATTTAAGTCTGTTACACTAAAATGGTCACATGATGGATTTCTTCTGTGATTGTGTTTATGTGAAAGACGGAACATTGACTTGGTCGTTAAAATTGTCCACGTATCAAACAAATTGCACGCGTGGACGCCAACTCACGCAAACAAACCTTACCCATATCAAAAAATAATTAAAATAATTAAAACTAAAAGTTTATCTTTTCATCCAACCTCCACCTTCACCCAAACCACCCCAAATCAAAAACAAAATCAAGGTCACCGTCTACAACTCCGGCGCCACTAGTGCTGCATTTTTTCCCCAAGTTTTTGAAATTTACAAAAAAAAAAAGACTTCATAGGTTTTTAATTTGACTTCTGTCGAGTTGAAAAATTATCTTTTTGTATGTTTAGTGATGATTAGGAATAAAAGAATTGTTGTTGCTTAAGTAGCATATGCCAAAAATAAAAATAAAAATAAAATATTAACTCAAATTAAAAAAAAAAAAATCAATCTTTTCCAATAAACTGTAACCATGAGCCCTAATCTTGAACACAAAGATCAACTTTTTTACAAATCTTTAATAACAAAGGGAGAAAAATGAAGGGATTTTGAGAAAAAAAAATGCTAAAAAACCGTATTCAGATTCTCACAAAAGAAGAAGTAGATTCATTATCAAAGGAATTGAGGAGTCGTGCTACCATCCCAGGTCCTTTTAACTCTCAATACTGTCTTTTACCGCTTAACATTGATCACATGATTACTGGTGTTTCATTTTTTTTGTTGGAATTTGCTGTGTCGAGTTTTGAAGTTGTTCTTTTTGTTGTTCTTTAATGGATGTGCAATATAGGTAGGTTTATCCATAATGCAATATTTTAGCATGCTAATATTACCATAAAAATAATACAGTCTGTACATTGCACTGACAGAAGAATAGTAATTATAAAAGAGTTATTATGTATAAAAAAATAATTTACTAAATTATAGTGTATTCAGTACATATAACTAACTAAACATAATATGTAGACTATAATCTACTAAAGTAATCAATTAAGGGCGTGTTCGGTAGAGATTAAAATCGGATTAAAATTGAAAAACTAACTGTTATTATTGACTTTTATTAGACGAGTGTGACCCAATAACGGTTATATTTTCAATTTTAATTGAATTTTAAGTTTAGTCAAACATGCTCTAAATAAGCATCAATCAACTAAATATACATTATTTAGCCAATAAATTAATTTATTTACCTGGTTATTTAAAGGTCAAGTAGAATGGCGTCATTTATTTACTTGTTCATATCAATAATACTTCATGTATATTATCCTTTATATTAAGTTTGGCATTCTTCCACATGGCATCCATCAAAGCCATTGATTTCTATAATTCCATCACATCACTATCCAGATTTTGACAATAAGAGAAATGTCAAGGAGAATATAAACAATAATGTACATATAACTTAATTCCGTTCATATTCTTTCAACAAAGAAACTTAGCCCTTCTTTAGGCTCCATTAAAATTATAATTCATTTTTCTTCTTTTCTTATCAACCACACATCATCCAATAAAATAATATTAAACATAAACTCGAAATTTTTCTTTTTTTCTTTTTAACCATACATTCTCAAAAAAATTATTATTCCTAAATACATTTTTCCCAAAATCTAATTAGAACGGAAGCTAAATAGGAGCTAAATATTTGATGAAGATAGAATTTTTTTTCCTATCAAAAAAGAATAGTAACAAGTTATATCTAGATGGAAAAAAACTAAATCTCGCATAAACGTGATGTTGCATGATGAAGATAATACTTGAATAATATATATGGCCCTTTGTAACAACGTAATTATTAGGGATAATTACACTCATCCCTACTTTTCAACTTTCCATTTCAATAACTAAGAACAAAAAATTTTCTTTCAAAAATAATGTACACCCCCACCTCTCTCTCTCTCTCTCTATAGACCTGTCCATCCACCACCGTCTAACGCCACTCACCATTTTCCCCTCTCACACTCGATGGTGGATCAACCGACAGGGCTCATCCCTGTGATCGATATTTGAGCTTGTTGCAGTGGCTGTTGTTGTGTGATGGTGCTAGTGTTGGTGTCTGCATGGTGGTGCAGATCTGCGCCTGTAGTAGTGCAATGTTTAGATCGACGTGCGATGGTAGTGCGTCGCTGGCTTGTGGTATTGGTGGCAGTGGTAATGGTGCAAGTCTGCGATGCTGTTGGGAATGCGGTTATACTAGTGTTGTTGTTGATGCGACGATGGATCTGTGGTGTACTATTCTGGAAGTGGGGGCTAAATGACCTCCATTTTTCTTGTTTGTCTCTCTATAGTTGTCGGAGATGGTAGGGGTGGGAGGGGATGTTGTGAAAACTAGTTGCTATTGCTTAGTGGTACGATGGTGGTGCGAGGATCGATATTTGACCTCTTGGTTGGTTACAGTCGATGGTAGTTGTAGGGTGCAGACGATAGTGTGGTAGATGTACAAATTTGGGTAGTGGTTCTTCCCTAAAATAATATTTCACATCCCTCAAAAACTTTTTCTTCTGTTGATAGCTTAAATCATAGGGAACAATGTCACTCACCAAATAGTTCAAGAAATCAACATACCAAGGAATGACTGAAACTGCTAATAACTGCTCATCTGGAAAGTTTTCATTAATGGGCTCATCTACTCTTGACCACCCCTCTAATCTAGACAAGTGATCTGCCACCACATTCGCCATGCCTCTTTTGTCTTCTCTTTGTAATGGTTGGAGCTCAGCTTCAACCAAAACCAATCAAATGCAACCAATAATCAGCAACGAAAACTCAAGATGCAGGATATAAATTGTAATAACTCAAATTGAAGAACATATCAGCAACTAAAACTCAAGATGCAGGATATAAATTGTAATAACTCAAATTGAAGAACATAATCTGAAATATTTCATAGATTGATACCTTCTATTACAATGTAGGGGATTACAATTAAAATGACAAATATAGAAGTGAAGATATGGAACAGTAGAGAATGGACCAGTGGAGGGAGAACAGAGAAGCAGCAGAAGAAGAGGAGAAGAAGAAAGGGGGAAAGAACTATAGAAGAAGAAGATACCCAGAAGAAGAGGAGAGAAAAGAAGAAGACGAAGAAGCAGGAGAAGACGAGGAAGAAGGAGGAAGCAGCCAAAGCCACAGTTCAATTCAATTCGACGACCTCCCCAAATGCAGAGATACAACCCTATATACAAAATAAGAATCCATAAACAAAAAGGGCTTGGGCTAGCCCACTAAAATACAAGCCCAAATTCATAAATCAAAGTAAAAGGCCCAAGTCATGACATCCCTTCCCCTTAAATTAACATTGTCCTCAAGGTTCAAGATTTGGATGTCATCTTTGTATGAAGTTAGCTGCCTCATTCTCTTCATCACCTTTGGATTAAGCAAGTAGTGCAAGATGACATATGCCTGGTTAACATTATCTGCACCATCCTCAACCAGCATTTCTTTAATCAACTTCTCACGTTCTGGTTTCTGAATAAAAGAGGATCTATAAGACCTTAGTCTGAATAGTTGTTCTCTCTCTTTTAGCAGAATGTGATGGTCATGAGATCTAAGAGATGACAATCCTCTAGGTTCTTCAAACAGCCCTGGAAACTGTTGAAGAACTTCTTGTATTTTATTGGGGTTTTCTCTTCTTTCCTCCTCCCAGACAGAATATAATTGCCCCACCATTCCACAAGAGCTCTTGTCAAACAGCCCTTCTTTCCCTTTCAATTCCAGCATCTGAGTATTTTGATCTATCCCTTCACTTCTCAACTCCACCTCTCCATTTTTCCCTTTGAACTTAATACACCTATGTACGAAATCAAACAGTACAGGCCAAATTAGCTCATCCAGTTAACCCCTAGAACCATATCACCTCCTGCTAGTTTGAGAGTTCTCAACTTATATTGGAACTCCCATCCCTGCACCTTCCAGATAAATGGTTGCTTCAGGGATTTACTCTCCAGCTTTTCCCCATTAGTCACCCTAATTGTCATAGTTCTGGCTTCCTCAGGGGCATAGTTCAACTCTCTAGCCAAATCCTCATCTAGGAAACTATAGGTGCTTCCACTATCTATTAGGATCGAAATTTTCCTCTTTTTTAGAACTCTAGGAACTCTAATAGTTTTATGTTTCAGGTTACCTGCCAAAGTACTGACAGAAATCTCCATCACCTCTTCTTCCTCCACTTCAGACTTCTCTTTTTCTTTCTCAGCATTGTTTTCAGCAAATCGCCTACAAACCTCACTTGAAAACATGTCCCAATCAGCGTTGGGATGGTTGAAGATGAAGCCATAAAACCATACATAAGCCTTCCCTTCCAAATACATCTTTGCAACTCCTACCCTAAGTTCATCAGGGACTTGGTGTATCTGGAAGTATTTCCTAGCTCTCCTAAGCCATTCACTAGGTCCTTCTCCTCTAAAGTGGGGAAAACTAACCTCAGGAAGCTTGGTATTCCCCATATATTGTGGCAGACATTGAGCATATTGACTTAAATTACCACCAGAAGCAGGAACATCAATATCCAGGTTTATATCATTCTCAACATCTAAATCGGATTTAAACTTTTCAAAACTACCTTCCACGATAGTTTCTGTCTCAACAACATGCTTGGTAACTACAACAACTGAATCATCATCTATGCTCAAATGAGATGAACAAACCTGCTTGACTAGGCCCTCTTTTGATGCAGAATCCGAATAGCTCATTTGCACATCTAAAGCCTCGGCCATTTCTGCAGAAGAACTGTAATAGTTGGACTCATCTCTGGTGGCTGATTTAGCTTCAATAAGTTCAATCAACATTGAAATCATCTGCTCATTAATTCTATTAAAATCTTCCCTGAGGATATCCAATCGAGAGACCCAAAGATTGTAGCTGCTCTGATACCATTTGTAATGGTTGGAGCTCAGCTTCAACCAAAACCAATCAAATTCAACCAATAACCAGCAGCTAAAATTCAAGATGCAGGATATAAATTGTAATAACTCAAATTGAAGAACATAATCTGAAATATTTCATAGATTGATACATTTTATTACAATGTAGGGGATTACAATTAAAATAACAAATATAAAAGTGAAGATATGGACCAGCAGAGAATGGACCAGTGGAGGGAGAACAGAGAAGCAGCAGAAGAAGATGAGAAGAAAAATAGAGAAGAAGAAACGGGGAAAGAACTATAGAAGAAGAAGATACCTAGAAGAAGAGAACAGAGAAGAAGAAGATGGAAAAGCAGGAGAAGACGAGGAAGAAGGAGGAAGCAGCCAAAGCCACAATTCAATTCAATTCGACGACCTCCCCAAATGCAGAGATACAACCCTATATACAAAATAACAATCCATAAACAAAAAGGGCTTGGGCTAGCCCACTAAAATACAAGCCCCAATACATAAATCAAAGTAAAAGGCCCAAGTCATGACATTTGTCTTGAATCTCAAGATCAAATTATTACAGTAATAGCACTCATCGAATCAAACGCAGTTTGGCATCTTTCTTTTTCAGCAAATATTTGATTGTTGAATGATCTGTATATACGATCACCTTGGAAGCTACAAGATAAGATCGAAACTTGTCAAAAGCAAATACAATAGCAAGCAAAAAATCCTGTGTGGCCAAGGAAACTTCTAACTTCCTTAACATTGTGAGGTGGTGGTAATTTTTCAATAATTTCTATTTTTGCTCGATCCACCTCAATGCCTTTTGTTGAAATTTTGTGACCTAAAACAATTAATCCATTCACCATGAAATGACATTTCTCCCAATTTAAGAACAAATTGGTCTCCTCACAATGTTGCAAAACTCGAGACAAGTTATCCAAACAACTATCAAAAGAATAGCCAAAAATAGAAAAATCATCTATGAAAATCTCCATAATCTTTTTAACAAAATCAAAGAAAATAGACATCATGCAACGTTGGAATGTAGCAAGTGCATTACACAACCCAAAAGGCATCCTATGAAATGCAAAAATACCATAAGAATAAGTGAAGGTAGTATTTTCTTGGTCTTTGGGGAATATAAGAATCTGTATATATCCTGAATAACCACCTAGAAAACAGTAATATGCATACCTAGCAAGACTCTCAGGCACCTGATCAAGAAAAGGTAAAGGAAAATGATCTTTATGGGTAACACTATTAAGATTCCTATAATCTGTGCAAACTCTCCACCTAGTTACTGTCCTAGTGGGAATTAATTCATTATTTTCATTATGCACTGGACTGATCCATGAACTATCAAATATAGGATAAATAATCCTTGTATCTAACCATTTAAGAACTTCAGCCCTATCTACTACTTTCATGTTAGGATTTAACCTTCTCTGATTTTCAACAACAAGTTTATAGTTATACTGCATTAAAATTCTATACATGCACAATGAAGGGCTAATTCCTCTAAGATCTGATATAGTCCATCCTATGGCTTTTTTTCTCAATCTCAAAATACGTTTCAATTTGTCAAGTTGATCATCACCCAATGAGGCACTCAAAATCATAGGCGAAGTATTATTTTCAGCTAAAAATGCATTCCTCAGATGTGAGAGTAGTAGCTTCAACTTTAGAACTGGTGCTTGCACATTTGAGGGGGGGGGGGAATTTCTTACCTTTGCCTAGATCTTCAAAATGAATACTTCTTTGCTTCAGCTTAGGACATTTAGCCTCTACTGCACATGCGTATTCTACAACCTCCAAATTGTCTTGTCCCTGCACTCACTAAACAAATCTCAAGAAGTTCTTTAGTATTTTCAAACCTAGAAGTCTCTTTGGTCGACTTATCCACAACATCAATTTGAAAAACATTATCAGTAAAAGAAGGGTATTCGTAACTTCAAATAAATTAAATTCTACCTCTTCTTCACAACCTTTAAAGTTAAGCTACCATTTTTTACATCTATAATAGCTCCAGCTATGGCTAGAAAGGGACGACCTAAAATTATAGGGATCTCGTTGTCTTCTACCATCTCTAACGTAATAAAATCAATTGGAATGATAAACTTTTTTACCTTGATTGGTACATTCTAAAGAACACCCAAAAGATATTTCACCGATCGGTCAGCTAGTTGCAAAGAGATAGTAGTAGGCTTCAACACTAGTACCTAAATCACACAAAGCTTTAGAAAAATTAACATCACCTATAGTACAAGGGATAAAAAAAACTCCCTAGATTGGTAGAAGCTTATTTTGGATAATAGCACTACATTCCTCTGTTAAGGCAATGGTCTCGAAATCCTCCAATTTCCTGTTCTTAGACATAATCTCCTTTAGGAAATTTGTATAGGTAGGGATATGTGCTAAGGCATCTGCAAAGGGAATATTAATGTGAAGCTGCCTAAAAACTTTTAAAAATTTCTCAAACTGTTGATCAATTTTATTCGGTTCAAGCCTTTGAGGAAAAGGATTTGAAGGGATATAAGGTTCGACTGGTGGCTGTGGAGATGGTATCTTAGTTAGGCCCTCAATTTCTTCACCTACCTTCTTACTACTCACCTCTTCTTGGTCTACTTCATTGTCAACTACATATTCACCACTTACCTGACCAAGTTGCTTACCACTTCTTAAGGTTACTACCTTGCAATACTCCTTCGGATTGACCTCTGTCTTACTAGGCAAATTGCCCTGGCCACAAGAATTGATGGAATTGGCTAACTACCCCAATTTGATCTCCGCATTTCTCTTGAAAATTTGTCAACTGGTCAACCTTTGCTTCAATATCTCAAATCTCTCTAAACTAGCATTGGCTAACTTCTCAATAGCCATCTCCCAAGGCTGCTTACTGTCTGATTGGGATGTTCTACGTTTGAAACCAGGACGATCGAAAGGTCTAGAACTGCTACCTTTGTTACCGTGATCTTACTATGAAAAGTTGGGATGATTCCTCCAGCCTAGGTTGTACGCGTTAGAATAATGGTGGTTTTGTTTAGGGGTGTCCAAAAGTCCCGAACCGAACCGAACCGGACCGAACTGAGCGGTTCTTCATAAATTAAATACCCGAACGGGTACCCGAATCGAGAACCGATGGGTTTGGGTCGGGTCTCGGTTCTAGACCAAGAACCGAATAAGAACCGAAACTAAATAATTTTTTTTATCTTTTATATTAA
>CAIGRT010045453.1:0-18383 GCA_903798405.1 Fraxinus platypoda | reverse complement strand
CAAAGGGCCCAAAAACAAAACAAAACAAAACAAAAAAAGGGGGATGAAGAAGACGAACCAGCAACCAGAAGAAGCAAAACCCAAACCTCTCTCACATCGGCACCGGTCTCCCTTTTCCTCTGCGATCTGGCACTGTTCCGACGGAGCCCAGCAGGCGCGGCCGCGCCTCTTCGTCGGGTGCTGAGTCCGCCATTGCTCATAATGTGTCTTAATTTTAGTAAATATGAACTACCTTATTCAATATAAAAAATGTTAGATCTACATGTAGTTTGACATTTGACGTGTCGTTAAAAAATGATTGGATGAAAACTGTTTATTTTTTAAAATTGTCCAATAGTATATTGTCATATGGTAAAGTGTAAAAGAATGATGTAAATGATAATTTACATGTAGCATGGTTGATTCAATATACTTTAAATAACAAATAAAACGCTACTCAGGGCTTGTTTGAGTCCTTTATTTGTTTAAATGTATTTTAAAATATTATTTTGATGGAAATTGTGTGGTTAAAAAATAAGGAATTTTTTTGGATTTGCGTGTAATATTATTTTATTGAAAAATGTATAGTTGAAAATAAGAGAGAAAAATATATTTTAAAAATAATGAAAATCAAACAAGGACTAAATAAGTTCCATCTTCTATGATATTTAATAAACTATATTTGAGTTTATTAAAAAAAAAAAAAAAAAGTCACGCCATCATTGTCTTAAACCATTAGTCAAAAATTAAAAGACCACCCACACTCTGTCACGGCGATGCCATTGCACAAGAAAAAGATGGTTTTGCTTGAGCAGCTCAAGAATATCAATGTGTTGCTTCTCGAAATTATCTACCTAAGTTCTACTAATTTTCTGATCTACAATCTTTCTACCCAACTTTTTGAGCTCGAGAATACCAACTTGTTTGCTATATTTAGATGGTGCTACTGTGTCCAAGTGTCGATATATTTTGTCAAGTTTGAACTTAATCATTAAACAATCATTCTCAGCTATAAGACAAAAAATATAAAAACTTAGGACGGAGACTGTGGAAGAATAATGCAGTTTACCAATAGCAAACAGTAGAGGATTAATTTTAAAATTAAATAATTGTAAACCGCAAGACAGACCTGATACTATAATCAAATGAGAAAATTCTATAACTAGAGCATATAATTGTGTACATAAACAAATGATTTTAGAAGAAATGTAGGCTTATTTAGAATCTTATTCAGAAAAGATAGCGTTAGATATATACGTTACATCTAAAGACTAAAACCAAAAGAATTTAGATTAAGAATGGCTGAAGGAGACAGTCCCAGAAATTTTACTAGTTTTATTAGAGAAATAATTATAGGATCTGACCCCAATAGAAATAGCACTTATGAACAAAATAGAGCCTTAGAAGAATTAGAAAAATTAAGCATTAGTAATATGAAGTACATACAACAAGATTAGTAGCATTTTTACAAACTTTATTAGATAAATAATTATAGGATCTGACCCTAGTAGAGGTAGCACTTGTGAACAAAATAGAGTTTTAGAAGAATTAGAAAAATTAAACATTAGTAATATGAAATACATACAATCATTTTTACTAGATTTTGAACGATTAGTAAGCACAACAATATTAGTATTAGATATATCTATACTCGAAAGGTTATATAGAAAGATACCACCGCCATGGAACGATAAAATTAAAAAGGATGTAGAATCAAAACTAGTAAGAGAAATGACCATTAATGCTACTATAAAACTTTTAACCGATAAATAAAAAAAAAAACTATATAGAAGAAGTAGCTAGAAAACAAATAAAGAAATTAAATTATTCATTTTGATCAAATTTATATAAACAACAGACCTATAATTATAGAAAAAAGAAAAAAATTATATAAAAAACATAAAAGATAATATCAAGAAAGGAAAATGTATAATATTAGACAAAATATGACATATTATAAAAATAAAAGACCTAATTATAATAGAAATGTTAAAAAACCAAGAATTAAAAAAGATTGTAAATGTTATATTTGTGGATACTCTAAACATTTCTCTAATAAATGTCCCAATAAAAATAAAAGTAAAAAGAATATGGCTAGATCCATGATAATCAAAGAAATATAGTATAATATTATAGAATTATCTGATAGTGTAAAATATGTAACATTTCTATCATTAATACAATAAATTCATCAGAGTTGTGAGCGAAGCGTGGTGGACTCTTACAAAAATAAAAACCAGAAAGTTTAGATAATCTAGATAATTTAAAAACTCTAGAATGCTTAGAGCATTTATCTCTAGAAACCTTAAAGACCGATTATATATCAAGAACCAAAGAATTAATAATATTTAATAAAACATCATCTAATGTAGATAGTATAGACAGAATTTTAGAATTAGCTGAAAAGATTCAAATAATAGGAGAAGACCCTATAAAACATAGGGATGGAAATAAGATAAAAGCTAAATTAGAAATCATAAACGAAAATATAAAAATTAGAATAGCAAAAACTAAGCATTCAAATCAAGACATAAAAAACTTTAATATACAAATTAAAGAGTTATTAAATTTAAAAGTAATAAGACTTTCCAACAGTCAACATAGATCGACAGCTTTTATGGTTAGAAATCATAGTTAAATTAAAAGAGGAAATGCAAGAATGATTATAAACTATAAAAGACTAAATGATAATACTATCGAGGATGTATATAAAATACCAGACAAAGACATGCTAATAAATAAAATAGCAAAATATTTTCAAAATTTGATTGTAAATATGAATTTTGGCAAAAGACTATATTCCTTGGACATCTTTTACTATACCATTAGGACATTTTAAATAGCTAGTCATGCATTTTAGATTAAAAAATGCACCCTCTATTTTTCAAAGAAAGATGAATTATATATTTAATTATTTCCATTTGTTTGTATAAATATATAGATGATATTTTAGTACATAGTAAAAGCTAGAAAGAACATATAAAACATTTATAGATAATTTTAAATAAATTTATAGAAAATTGTTTAATTATAAGTAAAATGAAAATGAAAATAAATAAACAAAAAATTGAATTTTTAAGAATAATTTTAGGGGAAAGAAAAATCTAATTGCAACGACATATAGCCCCCGTTTGACACCCATTTAATTCTCATTCTCTTTCTCATTTTTTTTCTCTTTCTTCATTTCAACCACACATTCTATCAATAAAATAATATTACACATAAACCCAAAAATTCTCCTTACTTTTTAACCACACATTCTTCCATCAATCACTATTCCAAATCAAATTCTTCTTTTTTCATTCTCATTCTCATTCTTCATTTTAACCACACATTCTATCAATAAAATAATACTACACATAAACCCAAAAATTCTCATTACTTTTTAACCACACATTCTTCCATCAATCACTATTCCAGAATTTATTTTTTCTCAAAAATGGGTGTCAAACAGGGGCATAGTACAGACAATTTTGTAGTTTCCAGATAAAATTGAAGAAATCAAAAAATTGAATGCTTTTTAAAGAATTTTGAATTATGCTGGACACTTTATTAAAGATTTAGGAAAGTAAGTATTACCATTGTATAATAAATTATCTAGTAAAGGACATAAATATTTAATCAATTGGAAGTAGAGTTAGTTAAAAAGATAAAAAAAAAAAAAAAGAAGTTAAAAATTTACCACACTTAGAATTAACTTTAAATAGTGAATATAAAATAATAGAAACAGATGGATGTGAATTAGGATATGGAGGAATTTTATATTCTAAACCAAATAAATATAGTGATAGGAAGGATGAAAAAAATTGTAGATATGCTAGTAAAAAATATAAGATAAAAGGAAAATATTTGACCAATTTAAACTATGAAATAATGGCAATTATACATAGTATAGAAAGCTTTAAGTTATTTTTAAATACTGAATTCACTATTTAAACAGATTGTGAAGCCATAATAAAGATTATTAAAAATAAATTTTTTTGATAAAATAAGACATAAAAGATGGGTAAAGTTGTATGAAATATTCAATAGTTATAAAAGTAACAGAGGACACATAGACAGAAAAAATAATATTTTAGCAGATAATTTAAGTAGACAAATTATTAATTTTCTAATCAATTATTTTCTTGGTACAGATGGATCTGAGGATGGTAAACTTTGAGAATGTCACTCTAAGAGTGACCCCACATAGATCTAATCTTCGATTCGGGGGAAATAATTTATTAAGACTTCCAAAAAGAGAGTGTTGTCTACTAGATAATTTATGGATGGCACGTGACTCTAAACAAAAATTAGACAGCATTAATGCTCTAGCTAATCATTTTAGACAGATTGACAATCAAGTAGAAAGTAGAAATTTTAGTTTCTTTACACTAATCAAGGGTAAAAAGCCAAGTATATATAATTATTGGCTTGAAGTATTACAAGTATAAAGATTTCGAGACCCCTATTTGAAAGGATTTTATACATTAGAAGAGCTTTAAGAGCCTGTTTGTCTATCATTATTAGTAGAGAAATGGAGTAAGGAATAGTATTTTTTGGAGAATGTGTGGTTGAAATTTAAAGTAACTTTATTGGTTTGTGTGTGGAATATTTTATTGAGTGAATATGTGGTTGAGATTGTTTACTGTAAAAAAACAATGTTTGTAAAAATAGTAGACAAACAGGGGCTAAATTTCTATAGAGAAATAATATGATTTCATTTTTGTATAGCTAAAAAAGTTAGACAGACTATGACTATGCCAAATTCTCCTTCTCAACCATCATCTTCGTCTTCATCAATACAACTATGTGATAGTTGCAAAACTATGACCAAGTTGTTAGAAATTTGAATCGTCGAAAGAATTCATTAGAAGAAATATTACAAATTCTAGAAGATGAAATCTCTTCATCTTAACAGACCATTAGCAGATATCAAAAATGAAATTCTTCAGTTACAAGACAGTTTAGAAAGACTTAATCCTAAATATGTTGTCGAAAAACCCATCTTCAAAGATATTGCTTCTACAAGTAGAAATTACTCTAATAATATAGAAAGACTTATTGAATTAATAGATTTTATAGTTGCAGGGCAAGAAAATGTATGTGATAGTTGCAAAACTATGACCAATTTGTTAGAAATCTGAATCGTCGAAAGAATTCATTAGAAGAAATATTACAAATTCTAGAAGATGAAATCTCTTCATCTTAACAGACCATTAGCAGATATCAAAAATGAAATTCTTCAGTTACAAAACAGTTTAGAAAGACTTAATCCTAAATATGTTGTCGAAAAACCCATCTTCAAAGATATTGCTTCTACAAGTAGAAATTACTCTAATAATATAGAAAGACTTATTGAATTAATAGATTCTATAGTTGCAGGGCAAGAAAATGTATTATATGAATTAGAACAGAAAATTGAACATTGTGCTAGTATTGTTCGAAATTCTATAAAGAAATTAGTTGTACAGGAGATAATCAATTCTTCTCAAGTTCTAAGTTACTACCACAACGAGAATGGATATCTTTTTAAACATGACTCCAAATACGAATCATGCATTAAAAATTCAGTTTTTCTTAGACTCAATTATCCTAAAATTTCATTTGATTATACAATTTTTGAAGAATAATACATTTTTTACCCAGCCTTGTAGTTTGGTATGATAGACAGTATATATGTTCTAAATAGATCTTTCAGATTCTTTACACCAAAACTTAAACATGCTCTTGATAGTTAAAAGATCACCTTTAATGATCCAATTCATTTTCAGACCTCATCTTGTAAATAATGGTATAGTAATACTAGTTTATCATTATATTATAATATATGAAGGAGTCAAGATTTAGACCATTTTCAAAGACAAATACCAAAATAAAAATTAGACAAATTGATTAAAAGCGAATAGCAGAGACATCGGCAACGATAGAAATTCAAAATAATAATTCCAGACTTATAGCACAATGAAACAATGAAGTTATTTTCTGTCAAGAACATCTTGCTATTAAAGTTAAAACATGAAAAATTCCAACACCAAATACTCAATAGAAAAAATTATATCTATTGGCATTTCTAGAAACAAATGGAGAATTATAAAAAAAACCTTGTCTAAAACAGAGGAAGAAGAATATACATCAATGACAAAACCAATGAAATGGACGCAAACCTAGAAGAAATCTACATAAAGATGATGGACAAATAGCACAATAATTCAAAAAAGGAGAAAAGACATAAAGACAGAAGAAAGACCATCAATAATTCAAAAAGAAGAAATAAAGATAGAAGAATTGCCAGTATTCAAAAAGCAAGAAGCGTGAATCATGTACAGTATTAGTTAACATCCATATCTTTAATTGTAAATCATACATATGTAAAGATATACAGTATTATGTACCTTTTTGTAAGAGGATAATGTGATGTATTAGCATCTACTCCTCTATAAGAACCAAATGATTTTCACACAAGAACATGCCAAAAAAAGAAAATAGAGCACAATATAACACTCGTATTCAAAAATCTCTCCAGCAATCATTATAAATTCAAAGACTTTTATCTAATTAAAGTTAAGTTTATTCTTACCTCCTTTCGCTTTACAATTATCTTTTACTTTATTTATCTTTCGGACAAGGCCCGAAAGAGGAAATACCATGTAAGCAATTAATTTATTCAGAAGCAATATTATAATAACTTATTTTATGTTCAAACATATTTATAACGCTCTTAACCTCTTTATTCTGAATTCCATGGCTGAAAGATAAAGTAATCCTCCGAGTTAAGTTGGCTATGCTTTATCCCGAGTAAGGGAGTTTGTTTAAGCCTTTTTAAGTATAATAAAAATCTTTTTGTAACAGTCTTAAGCCTTTTTTAGAAGGTCAAGAAAAAAGTTAAGAAAAAGTTAAAAAAAACACTGAAGAAATTAATTTGCTGAAAAGTAAAGTACTCTAAGGCCATTACAAAAATATTATTTCAAGTGTTTATATTTTATACCATCAGACAATTATACTTCATGTACTTTGCTTCATTGTTCATTAGAAAGTTTTAACGAATTCATTAATATTTGTTTAGAAAATCGAGAAATTGGTAGAATAATTTTTATAAAAAGCCATATATTATCCACATTAGATAAAAATAAAGGTGACTCCTCTTTACAGATCAAGAGGCAAATAATTGAGCATTATATCTCTCAGTGTCGAAGTTTCTTGATAGAAGATTCTGAAAATTATAAGAAAAGACGAAAACAAATAAAAATTGCAAGATAAGATAAAAATAATAGCAATATAATAAAAAGAAAGACAGATTTTCTCTTAGACAACCTCTCCCCCTAATTGGGGTATGAATTTAATTTTGGTTCGTAACTCAATTTTATTTTAAATGGTATTATTGAATAATATATTCTAACCAAAACTGATTGCAACATCTCAATATTAATCTAAGCAGTCAAATTGAGATCTTCATTTTGAGAATTTCGCTGTCTTTTACAGAGAGCTGCATTTGCCTCATTCAAAATTTGAGAGTCGCACCCAATGCAATTCGATAAGTGCCCATTTCTAATCAAGACTATTATAGTTACTATCACCAGAAATTCTCATCACCTCAACCATGGATGATTGCAATGTCAAAAAAGACGTTTAAATCTTCAATCAGGAATATGTCACAACCCTTCTCCACAATTGAAACAAATTCATCAATTGTAGTTGGAGCCTAATGCCTATTGTTGTTGAAGCAAACCTACAATTCTCAAGAAACCAAGATCCAAGATATTTCTATCGAGACTGTTTCCAGGTTGACAACGTAAATGAATTTTGAATCCATATTTTCTCACAGCTTCTATAAACTCAAAATTACTAACATCTAAATGTGGCTCTGAATTATCTTGTTGAATTAAGATGGTCTAAGAACTAGAAAATATCCATTTTTCTTTGATTGAAGGCAACATTTTTTCGATTAAGCATGATCTCATAACATCCTTAGTAATCGACAAAATTGACTTTGTCTCTGAAGTTCTCGCTCTACGATTTTTATTATTTCCCTTGGCTGCTTCCTTAAACAAAGATGGTCATATTCCAATTTTACCATTGAATTCTTTATTGAAAGTGGCATCAAATCATAGACACACGACGACAGCCAAAAACATAGGGGTCCGTTTGGTATGTGTTTCAATTTTGAGTTTTGAGTTTATTTTGAGTTTTATGTTTTGAATACTTATTTTAAAATTTCTAAAATTGTGTTTCGTTAGTCATTTTGAAAAATTATTTTTTAAAATAGAAAACACGTTTGGTTTGAAATTTTTAAAAATTGTTTTATGACATTTTATTTAATGAAATTTGATTATTTAGTAAAAATAAAATAATTTTATGTTAATATATTATCATGTAATATTATATTTTTAAGTTGATAAATCTTATAATATTTTTTCTCACTACAAAATAAAAATAAAAATAAATAATAAATTGGGTTTGAAATATATGAAATAAAAATAAAAACTAATGATGTGGACTGAGAATATATGAATTTTTGTGTAAATAATCACTAAGAGCTTGAACTATTTTTATTTGTTATTTTTTAGTTTTTATAATTTTTATTCTTTAGAAATTTTTATAATTTTATTTTATAATTTTTGAATTTATTTTTCTTGATTTTTACTTTTTTAAAATTTTATTTGTCAGAATTTTATATTTTTATTTTGTAAAATTTTATTTTAACGTTTACTTTCCATGTTTTGATTGTTTTCAGAATTTTTACTGAAAATACTGAAAATGTTAAAAATGGTTTTTGAGTTTTATGTTATAAGTTTATCTTTATTTTCAAAATGTATTTTTAGAAAATATGGTTCATACGATTTGAGTGCAACCGAACAAAATGATAACTACTCTATTTACTTGTGACAAAATCTAACTACACACATCTTTAGTTATAAAGTTCAATCTAAAAAATTGAAAGCAAACTTGGGTGGTGAATGCAAAATATTAGGAAATTTTAGGCACATTACCGAATTGATTTTTTTTTCCCATAAATTTGAAGTTTTAATGGTTGCAATGCGGGATAATTACTTAATTGGTCCTAAACTTTACAAAAGATTTCCAAAAGGTCACTGAACTTCATAAGTTTTCCCGTTAGTCATTGAACTTTACAAAATGCAATCACATCCATCATTGCGAACTTAAACATTTATTTGTTAGTAATCGAACTTTACAAAATGTAATCCCATTGATGGATGTAAATGTAATCACATCCATCACTGAGAACTTAAAAGTTTATTCGTTAGTAACTGAACTTTACAAAATATAATCTCATTGATGGATGTTCAGTGACTAAATGGAAAACTTTCGAAATTCAGTGACCCCTTGAAAACTTTACGCAAAATTAAGTAATCAACACGTAATTAACCAATCTTTATGTTTTTTTAGTCTTTTTCTTTTCTTTTTTATGTACTCTTACTCCCACAATTTTATTCTCTCTAATATATATCGTCAAACTTAGAAAAAATAGTACCTTTTTATCCTAAGGTAACCGACAAGGTTGGTTGCCGACTTTTCTAAGATCAAAGAAAAGAAAAAACATAAAAAAATTGATAAATTACCTTATCAGTCATTGAACTTTACGTAAGATTTTCAAGATGTCACTGAATTTTAAAAGTTTCTCCGTTAGTCATTGAACTTTACAAAATGTAATCACATCCATCACTAAAAATTTCAAAAGTTTTCCCATTGTCACTAAATTTTAGAAAATATAATTTCTTCCATCGCCAAGTGACATACGCGATTACATTTAGTAAAGTTCAGTAATTAATGAGAAAACTTTTGAAGTTCAGTAACCTCCTAAAAATCTTACATAAAGTTCAGTGACCAATCAAGTAATTATCTCGTTGCCATGTTTGGCAACTTCATTAATTTTATTCATGTTAGCCAACTTTGCATGCTAATTGCCTTGATCTTTGGATTAAAAAACGATTAGTTTCAAAAATAATTTTATACTTCATGGCCATCTAATTTTAATAGATTAATGAATCACATTATATTAATGTAGTGGTTATATGACAAGAATTGAATGAATGTTCTTTTCGGTATGTATTGCTTTAATTTATAGAATATTACAGCGAAAATTAAGGAAAGAAATTTTGCTGTACAAAATTAAATCCCTGATTCTATGGCAACTACCAATTCTGTACGAGTTATACATGGAAACCCTCGAATAACTTAACATACTCTAATACCCTCCCTCAAATTAATGCAGTGAGTCTACAAGCATTAATTTACTGACGAAAAAATTATGACGGAGGCGAATCAAGGATTTGGTAAAGATATTTGCGATTTGTTAAGCAGTGAAAACATAGGGAAGAGCGATGACCTAGGAATCATAGGCGACCCAGATGTAATAACAGTCCACTTCAGTTTGGTACATTTATGGTACATTGGATTAGACACAATCTAAATGACACTAGTGTTATCACAATGAAAATGTGTAGGATGTGATTGGGAAACTCCAATTTTTGCTAGAAGACCACGCAACCACACAATCTCAAAACAAGCAACTGACATAGAAACACAATCATGTTTCTTACATTTTCAAAAAATGAGAGCATCACCTAGAAAGATACACTACCCAATCGTAGATCGGCGAGAATCAAGACAGTCATCCTAATCGACATCACTATAAGCAATGAGTTCAAGAAACGTCTCCCTAGAGAATAGTAGACCACGATGATAAGTCTCCATAACGTATCGAAAAATGCGATAGACAACTACCAAATGAAGATGACGAGAAGTATCCATAAATTTGCTGACAGTATGTACTGCGAAGGACATATCTGGACATATGATAGTGAGATAGATAAGACTACCCACCAACCTCCGATATAGAGTAGGGTCTGGAAGAATATCGCCTTCATCTTTTCGATATTTAACATTAAGCTCCAACGGAGTATCAACTGATGAGGCTTCAGATAAATCAGCCAACCTAATCAAGTCTTGAATATACTTATGTTGATTCAAGAAAGATACCATGCGGTGCTGAATGAACCTCCAAGCCAAGGAAATAAGTGAGATGAGTCTTTCATATGAAGAATTGAGTGAAGATGCTGCTAAAACTTCTGAATAAGGATGTGATCAGATCCAAAGATAATAATATCATCTACATATACCAACAAAAAAAAATGATGCCAGCAATATTCTTGTGAAGGACGGAGATTCATCATATTGACTCTGGGTAAAGGAAAAATTCAAGAGAGTGTGGCGAAACTTGTCAAACCATGCTCGAGGGGCCTGTTTAAGATCATTCAAAAATCATTTTTGCTTACATATAGAGTTAGTTGATAGAATAGGCATACCGATGGAAGTTTCGTATAAATGTCTTCCTTAAGATCTCTACTAAGAATGCGTTCTTTACATCCATTTGATGTAAAGACCAAGACTGAGAAGCGGCAAGTGATAATAAGAGGCGAGAATGGTGATCATTTTAGTCACGGGAACAAATGTCTCATCAAGTCTATTTCATATTCTTGACGGTTACCCAAGGCAACCAACTAAACCTTATAGCGTCCAAGAGAACCATCAGATCGAATTTTAACTGAATATACCCATTTACTACCAATGGATTTCATAAGGACAAGGCACAACATCCCAAGTTTGGTTAGCTGTAAGAGCTTCAAGTTTGGTTACCAACACTCTTGTTTTATAGCCTGTCTATAGGAGGAATGATTAGAAATTGAGTTAAGGGTAGCTAACCCTAGAGTTATGGGAGGAAAAACCATACATATTTGGTGGTGACGAATACGAAAAGTGCGATGAAGAGTGATAGGAGGCGAATGATCATCCAGTGAATGATCTGATATCGTAGGTGGAGGATTAGAGAGGCTTGGAAGGACAGTCGTTTGAGAAGAAAGCTCGAGATCAGTGATCGATACAGCATGCCTGGGAGTGTAAATAAGCCCTGGCTTGTATTGTGAGGATTCTTTAGGGAAATCAGGTAAGATTGAGAACACCGGGGGAGAAACAATAGTTTTCGAAGTGAAAAACGATTGTTTTTCAAAGAAGACAACATTACGAAAAATCCTAATGCGTTTGTCTTAGGATAATAACATATATAGCCTTTCTAAGTTCCAACAAATCCCCAAAAAGCACACTTAACAGATTGATGAATGAATTTTGTCCTTTCATGTGATGGTAAATGAACAAAACAAACACAACCAAAGGGATGGAGATGAGAATATATAGGATGATGATCAAAGAGCTTATAAAATGGAGAAACATTATTAAGAGTGGGATATGACAACCGATTTATGAGATCGACAATGATAGACAATGCTTCACACCAAAATTGAGAGGGAATATAAGAGCTCTAACCATGTCAAAAAAGTGATTCTTGTGTTCTACCACTCCATTTTGTTGAAGAGTAAAAGGACAAAATTACTGAGAAATAATACCTTTGATCTATAGGAAAGTTTGAAACTCATTAGACATACATTCGCCTCCCCGAATTAGATTGTAAGATTTTAATAGATGAGGAAAAATGATTGTCAATGAGGGCAAGGAAGGCCTAAGAGATAGAAAAAACCTCACTCATTGAAGGAGAAAATACCCATGTGAAGCAACTATAGTCATCAATAAAAGCAATAAAGTATTTATAATGAGCATGAGACACCATAGGTGCAATACCCCATACATTACTATGAATAATATCAAAAAGATACAAAGCGTGATAACCATAAGAAGGTGATTGGTAAAACATTACTCTTAGCAAGTTGACATGAAGCATAATCAAGAGATATAGATGAAATCGAAGCAGAATTCTTATTACAAAGTAAACCAGAGTTTAACAAATATTGTAATACATTAGAATTGGGATGTCCCAATTTCTTATGCCAATCAAATATGTAAAAAACAGCAGAATGACAAACAAAAGGAAAAACTAAAATAGGCTTCGGTAAGATAGGAAATAGACATCCCTCCTTAGGCCCCCTTACGATTGTCCTCCTGGACACCTGATCTCGCAAAATACAACCAGAAGAAAAAAAAGACATTGTGCAATTGTTATCAACAAGTTGACCAACAAATATAAGATTACTTGATAAATTGGGAGAGTATGGCCTAAGATTACTAAGTAACAAATGATCATGGATCATATGATTAGAAATACCAGAGTCTAATAACCAAGGGAAAAGAGTAGTTGGTGGCTTACCTGAGACACATAAGGCAGACAAAGCAGAAATGACCATTTGTTGGATTATCTCAGGAGTGATGGAGTTTTAGGTGGGAGTAGGAGTGGCAGGGACTTGAGTAGTTGCAGATGGCGCAACAGATCTAGAGGCTAAAGTGGCAGCAGCAACATAACCTACTCTAGTCTTGCGTGGATAATGAATATGACACTCCTTAATTACATGTCCAGTCTTTTTGCAATAATTGCACACTTTTCTGGGACATCGAAGAGCCATGTGACCAAATCCCCTATAGCTCTAAGACTGCATACTATATATATCCCGAGATCTGAATTTCCCTTGAACATCATATGCAACTAGAATCGGTGCTACTCGATTTTGCTGTTGATCCAAAGATGCACACGTAATAAGTCATTGTTGCTTCTTTACTAACTCACCCAAATAGCCATCCAACGTTGAAAGTGATTCGCGATTCATAAGACTAGATTGGATAGGTTCAAATTCAGCTCACAATTTTATGAGAAATTGATCCCTCTTAGCGACTTCATGCACAGCTTGTATAGCCTCCAAGCTGTTAGGTGATACTGAAGCATAGATGATATCTATGTACTCAACCCAAAGATTAGATAAACCAAAATAAAAATCTTCAATAGAGCTAGAGTCCTAAGAAAAATTTGCCAATTCAAATTCCAAGTGAAGTCGTCAAGCATCGTTGCTTTGAGTATAGATTTTCTTCAAAAACTCCCACATGGTACAAGTAAACTGCCTGAGATTAAAAACAATCTGGGCATAAACGCATTTAATGATCCAAGCCATAATCCTGGAATCTTTGGTTTTCCAGGCAAGGTACTTCTTCTTATCCTTCTCTTGATTAGGAGGTGAAGGCTTCCATCAATATGTCCCCACAGATTCCCTTTGTCCTCAACCAACAACTCAAAGTGAAATGCCTATGAAGAATAGCTCTTTCCAGTAAAGCGAATGCAGACATAATCAATTATCTCAGTTAACATGATGAAACCGTGTACAATTCAACTCAAAATAATCAAACCCGTAAACTCAAGCCGAAAGGAAAACAGAAATGATGAGCCCACTATAACAAATTCAGCAGAAATAAGTCTCAAGAATAAAGCCCAATAGAAACAATACTAATAGCCCAATTGAAAGGAGCCCAAGAACTGATATTATTGAACCCAAACTAGAATACAAAACCCTAATAGAGACAATAAATACTGAGGCCCAAATTGAAGGAATTACCTCATTCGTTCTCCTGTTCACACCGACACCGTAAAACCCAACTTAAGTAGTGCCAGAAACAAATGCCGCGACCAAGACCCAACCTTTAGACATGACGAAAAATTTGAACCCCAACCTCAGACGGCACAAACAGAACCAGGCGGCACTTAAACAAAACGAGACAGTGCTGGAGAAAAAAGAGACACGACCACTTCCAATTGACCTGGATGAACAACAAATCAACTACGGACGCCGACCATAGATAACGTCGGAAACACAAGAGGTGACTACGGACGCCTACCACAAACATGATGAGCAGTAAATTGAGTGCAGCCACACGTTCGAAAAGAGAACTTAGGGCTCTGCTACCATGACAAGAACCGACTGGGTGTTCTTTCCGGTATGTATTGCTTTAATTTATAGAATATTACAGAGAAAATTAAGGAAAGAAGTTTTGTTGTACAAAATTAAATCCCTGATTCTATGGAAACTACCAATTCTATACGAGTTATACATGGAAACCCCTAAATATCTTAAAATACTCTAATATTATGTTAGGAAAATGTAATTTAGTAAGCCAATTTTTTGGAGATGGAGGGAGTAATTATAATATGATTGAAATTATTAGTGGATAAATTGGTCGAGTTGACCTCAAAAAATAGATTTTTTCATACCAAATTTGGTAAGATTTCCCTCTTTTAGGGGATTTTGGCATGTTTTGAAACTAATTTCTTGTAAGAGATAGATTGATGGATTTCTGCGTCCTTTCAGCCAATAATTGTTTCTTGATCACGTATGTTCTTTGTGGTCTAACTCAAATGTCTTTCAATCCTCAAATTATAGATTTTGGCTTGTTCCGATGCATTTATGCGAAGGCAACCTAAAGCTTAAAAGTTTCTCATTCATTTGAGGCATATATAGAAGTCCGAGAATACCATTTTCCAATCGAAAATAATTGGCTTCAAAACACACCAAATTCTCTAAAAGAGGAAAAACCCTACCGAATTTAGGAGGGAAAAATCCATCGTTGACTTTAAAAAATATTATCCATTTTCTAGATAAAAAAGATCCTACGAAATATGTTGTTAGAATTAATGTATGGCTTTTAAAAGTAAATTATAAGTTACTATTAAAAAGTTGACTTTTTTTCTTTTCTTGAGGAAAATATTGTGAGAAATTATAAGTTAATAAAATTATGAGCCTGTTTGGTGGTGATTTTTAAAATCAATTCTCAATCAATTTTCATTTTCAACCACACATTCTTCAATAAAATAATATTTTCCATCACATCAATACTTTTTTCTTCCTTTTCAACCACACATTTCCCATCATATCACTATTCAAAAATCAATTCTTCCCCCAAAAATCCCTACCAATGCACTTTCAGAAAAGTCAAAATTAAGAGCCTGTTTGGTGGTGATTTTGAAAATCAATTCTCAATCAATTCTCATTTTCAACCACACATTCTTCAATAAAATAATATTTTCCATCACATCAATACTTTTTTCTTCCTTTTCAACCACACATTTCCCATCATATCACTATTCAAAAATCAATTCTTTCCCCAAAAATCCCTACCAAACACACTCTATATATTGATAAGAACGAGTGGTGGATTGGGAATGGCAATAGGGCGAGATTGTGAAGGCCACTATCATCCTTGCCCCGTTGAAAATTTTTGGAAGGTAGGGCAACGTAAGAATTAAAAAGTTTTATTCACCACTCTATTTAAATATTTTATTTTTATTTTTCATTTTAAAAAATAAAAAAAAATTGAAAAATTATGCAAATAAAATAAAAAATTGGAGTGGGCTCGAAAAATTCAAGAAGGGCTCATGTTCCCCGTCCTTGCCTCATTTACTATTTGAGCGGGGATTCTTTGCCACATTCGAGGTGGGACAAGATGGCTAATTTTGTCATATCTATAGTGAATAAGTGAGTAGTAATTATGGGCAGCGATGTCAATCTAGCTTGACCCTAAAAAAGCTTAAGCCGGTTGGGTCTAACCTCATTTTCGAGTGTCAACTCGAGCTGGTCCGTGCAGCTCGTCGAGCCACACTAGCGAGACCGTGTCACTGGCCATTTTGGCCCAAGCGACAACTACATAATTTCTAAGTTGATTTTTTTCAAAACAATTATGTAATTTTTAGATTTATTTGTTTCAAAAAATTATACACAAAATATTTTATTTGTGTACAATTTTAACTTCGTCTACTTTAATTATAGTCGATCACAAGCCCGAAAAGAGGGAAAGATTATAACTTTATTTAATCTACAATTAATATAAATTGCACATAATTTACATTGTTAAAAAAATCGAATTTCACCACTTAAAAAAATAAATCGAGCCGAAAAGCCCAACCGAAACCTTGATTTTTCGGTCGAGCTTTGTCTCGACTCGTTTACACCCCTAGTTATAGGCATATCAATCAAATTCAACATGGACATTGACAAGTCAAGGCAGTGGGTCACCGATCACAAATTGAATTGATGTATCACTAGTTGGACGGGTAGATTATTGCTTAAAAAATTAATTCAAAATTTTAAATAATTTATTTTGTCACCAATTATTTTTGTGTATTTATGTTGAAAGTTATGATTAGATTATTTAATTAATCGAATATTGTTTTCCATATAAATAAGAATCGTTAGCTGTTAGTTAGGGGTTTGAATTAGTCATGATATTCTTGTTTTTAAATTTCCTATAACTGAGGAAACTAATTATTTCTAGTTGCTAGGAATTCTTTTATATACGGGTGTAACCTTCCATACAATAGCGAGATAAGAAAAATAATTCTCTACTCTGAATTTCTACATGGTATCAGAGATTCAGATCTGAAAAAAAAAAAAAATTCTCTTAATTGCACATGGACAGAATCATGGCCTCATCAGGACCCATAGGAACTCAACCTTCTGCTTCAATGGAAGTCACCCATGGGCCATCATCAACTCTTCCAGGTACACGTGGAACATCTGAAGGCTCCATTTCGCTGATCACGGTTTACAAGCTTAACGAACACAATTTTTCTGCAATGGTACCAATCAGTAATGATGTATGCCAGTGGCAGAAGCTTGGATGAAGTCGGGGGGGATTTTCGCAACCAAACCACTTCCCTCCATTCGTGAAGCATGTTCTGAGGTTCGCAGAGAGAAAAGTAGAAAAAAGGTGATGCTGAAAGATATCTCTCCTCGAAGCCTAGTCAATGAGGGATCAGTTCTTGCTGCAAGAGGACAATTCATGTTAAGAGAAGGTTTAACTATATTAGCTCCAGATCGACAAAATATGAACAAGTAAGAACTTAAAGAAAGTATTAAAAGAAATGAATCTCATTAATCGTTGCCCTCAGACAAAACCCAATTTACACCAGTGACTCAGTCACTTAGAAACAACCACCGTCGTTCAGAATGGAACATAACCAAGGTAAAATGAACAGATCTAGACACTCAGACAAAACCCTTAAAAATATCACAGTAAATCAGCCTTCACTCAAGAACATTTGTTCACACAAGAACACCACATTCAACTCAAACTAGAAATCACTTAAAATTACAAAATTTGAGAGAAACAACAAAATCAAAATACTTATTTTGATTTTCAGATAGAATGAGTGTCAAGAGCTCGAACGGCGTAGACGAAAAAAAGACGAGAGAGTGTACAGTTCCAACCCTAGGAGGCCTTTTATATGAGTCACCCAAAGTTCTCCATCCAACGGCCTTGGAGATGACACTTGACGACATCACGAGCGTCCATTTCAATTAAAAGGGAGAAACACAGCTTTTCCAACTAAACCCAACTTTGCACCAATTCAATAATCAAAGAAGAAGTCAACTAGTCAATCATCCCAGTCAGCAGGTTGTAATGCATCATTGTGCCAACTTTTCATTTTCCACCTTGGTACAATGATTCACATTCATCAACATCAGTGGTTATTTCTCTTTTTGACATCAACGGCACTTCTTACCAGATCTTCAGATCAACAGGCAGCAATGTTTAGCAGAGTTAAACAGTCCAGAAATTTGGTTAGAGGCAACACTTTG
>CAIGRT010045435.1:0-16421 GCA_903798405.1 Fraxinus platypoda | reverse complement strand
ATATTTGGACCCGACGGTTCCATTTATTAAATACCCGAAAGTTTTGGATCGGTTCGGGTCTCTTCAGAACCGAACCGAACCGAACCGACCCACGGACAGCCCTAATTCTAATATCTCGGACTGGCTGAGGGACGGGGCAAAAATGCACAACGATAGATGCCAAGTCCCTCTCTTTCACCATCCACAATAAAATAAAATAAACAAACAAGAGAACGATAAGAAGAATAATGTTATCTAATACTAAAACACCAGTCTAAATGTTTGTACTTATACAAATTGAATGAATTAAATGAGTCATGTAATTGTCATTTAAATTGATGTTTAACACCAATGATGATGTGTAGCATTAGTCTGCTAAGAATGGAAAGCACGACAAATCTTTAAAAACAGCATAATATCATCGTTGATAAATTGACTATATGTTCAATCATTGCATTCAAGTAATTATATTGCTTTTGGGCCCCCACAGTAAGGCTTGAAATTAAAGGCTAGCAACCACGAAAACCTCATACAGCAAACCAAAAAAACGTGGAAACAAAGAACAAAACAGAATTTACAATCATCTTCCATGTTTGAACACCATGCCACGTCAGATCTACCTCCACTATATATTCTATTTAAGTTTTTTCTTTTTCTTTTTTCCTTTAAACGCTAATGACATGTTTGGTAAAGTGAACATGACAAAACCAAACAGTACTAACCAAGAAAATAAAGCTACAATCTTCACGATTGAACTGTCCAATCCTATCAAGTACTCTATACCAAACATGCTACAATAAGTTTTATTCAATACACAACAGAAACTACCAAAACCTCATACAGCAAACCAAAACGTTGAAACAAAGAACAAAATAGAATTTACAATCAACTTCCATGTTTGAACACCATGACATGTCAGATCTACCTCCAATATATGTTCTATTTAAGTTTTTTCTCTTTCTTTTTTCCTTTAAACGCTAATGACATGTTTGGTAAAGTGAACGGGACAAAACCAAACAGTACTAACCAAGAAAATAAAAAGCTACAATCTTCTTGATTGAACTGTCCAATCTATCAAGTACTCTATACCAAACATGCTAACAATAAGTTTTATTCAATACACAACAGAAACCACCAAAACCATTCAAACATCTCACATATACAATGATGGGAATGGATTTGCAACCTACAGTTCGAAAGGTTGTTCCAGTCAAGCACAAAAAGCTAAAATGCAGGAAATACGAAAATGCAGCCTCGGAAGGTTATATCCGGGCAGCAGCTTCTAATTCCATGGACTCGGGAGCCGGCCATCTCTAAACACTGAAGTACCACCTGATGCAGCAGGAGAAGGAGAAGAGGCAATGTAATTCGTTCCCGACACAGATACTGAGGGAGGATTCGAAGTGTGTCCTTGTTGCCCAGAGGGTGCAAAGCTTAAAGGACTACCAACAGCTCCCAGTGCAGTTCGAGAAGAGTGAGGGACCTGCTTCATAATGGAAGTAAATGAACACACTCCACATCTCAGGGATCCAATATAATAGCTTTGATAAATGTAATATGCTTAGCCAGAATTTTACAAATCTCGAAGAAAGGGTTATGTAATGTTTGAGAGTTCCGTCCAATTTCCATTCTGAGTTAAATAACTAATTAAGAAAACAAACATCTCTTACAACATTTTAACCATTATATATCTACCAAAAAATATTTACTTATTATAATACTAATTGACAGGTTAAGTACCAAGCTCATGTAGCCACTATTTTTGTGTCTGGCTTCAGTCACATGCCTCCTTTCTTTTTCTTTTTCTTTCTTTGATAAATTTACTGATACTAGGAAGGACGTAATTATAAAAATAAGTACTGGCATTCTTCAATCGTAATCTCAGAGGCATCAGAATCTCAGTATGTCCAGATAATGAAGCCCAGTTAGTATCTTATTTTTCTCACACACGTACCAGATGGTCTCCTTTATCTCATTAGATGAGGAATGTTTAATTTTAGATCATGAACAAATTAAATGAGAGCTTACTGATGATTACCTAAAATGCTCAATCTGTTGCCAATATACATGAAAAGGTGGTTTGAGAATATTCAAGCCATGACAAGTGTGAAACTTCTAAGGTGTCTTCTTATTGTTCCAGATATTGAGCATTTAAATACGAAGTATTAAGACTAAGAAATTTATCATGTCAAAAACTGAGTTACACCAATGAGCTGTCAGCAAGAATTAATTAGAAAACTAACATCAAAACTATCCATGTACAATCCCATGAACATTTAATTCAATTTCTAACTAATTAAAAGGCAGTTCTCCCATTATGCATGTCAGCCCTGGCCTAAATAAATTCACGAACTAGAAAATTTGCAATATCCACAAACCTAGTTAAAATTAGCTAAAACTCCCAAAGCAAGACAAATATGATCAGTTATCTTTTCCAACAACAGACTGGAGTTCAAAATGTATTAGAAAATACAGGGGCAACTCTACGTAGTATGATCGTGGTGTACAAAGCTTCAGAAACTACCGCATTAGAAGCAGGTTTCCTCAGTTGAGAATCAGAAGATGGTGAGGTACTGCTCATGCGAAGCAAATTACAAGAACGCACATTATGGTTCCAAGCATCATCAGCTTCTCCAACATCCATACCTCCACCAAGATTTCCATCCGAGGCTGTTTTAGGTGTGTTTAGCCTAGTCATTGACCCAGAGTCATTGGTGGTATCCACTAGTAGTGGAGTAAATTGCCGGCCAGCCATCCCTTGCATACTACTTTGTCTCTTTAGCTCCTCTTCTGCATTCAAAATCTGTTCAGCAAAATCAGTACAGTTCCCTAGATAAATGCAAGAAGATATCGAGATCAATATGAAAAAATTAAGAGTAAGGAGAGGCATCCAGAATATCTTCTCTCTCACAACTTCCAGGGAACTTACGTTACCTGTTTCAACACCTGGACTAAACTATGTTTTTTCTCATTCAAAATTACCAGCTTCTCCTTAACCTCTTTCTTTCTTTTCTCCTTAGCAATAACATCATTCTCATAGTTGTGGGCCTGCTAAGGAAAAGGAAAAGAAGTGTGTAACATAACAATGTCACAGCAATGTAATAAAGGAAAACAAGAAACGCAAAAAATGATTACTTTCACTGCCCTCTGGTTGAAGTTCTAAAATAGCTGTTTTCACAGAATTAGAGAAAAAAAAAACATATAAAATCTACGGTTTGTGATGAAGGGCTGACATATGAATACATTAGGCGATTTATCTTGCATCATGAGCACTACGCTGCATTCAAGTCAGCTTGTGCATTTCACTTTGCGAATGATGAGCAGTGTTCAACCTACAAATCTAATTTAATTTTCACCCACCACAGCTTTAAAATGAGAGGGAGGGGGGCTACTCTTGCACATCATGTTCATAATAGGACCTTGTATGAGTTTGATTGACTTGAAGAGTCTGTATGACTTATTTCATTGAAAATAAATGTAGAGTAGCAAGCTAAACACAACAATTATCTGATTACTTGGAATCAAGTGTCTTACACTAAATATATAAGAAAGAAACTTTAAAAGGCAAAACAGAAAATCAAAACCTCAGATTCGGAATTCACCAGAACCTTTGTTTTGTCCTCATTTTCAACATTTTTGCATTTCTTCTCCTCAACCAACGCATAAGGCTCTTTAATCAATTTTCCCAAACAATTTTCTCCTTCCAACAATTTCTCATCTCTAATCTCCCCTTCCTCTTCCTCATCTTCTGCCTCTTCTCCCTCCTTCAAATCCTTTCGCTTGTCCAGGATCTGGCCTCGATCCCAATCCAGCTGACATGACTCAGGTTTCAAACCAGTATTACAATTACTGTCATTCTGATCAGAATTATTATTAACATTATCGCAAGGTCCAGGTCCAAGTCCAAGTCCAGAGTTAGGATTAGGGTTAGGGTTCGAGGTAGCGGCTACATCACCAGTGGGAATGGAGGTCGACTGGAGGGAGAGGAAATTCAGGCGGTGGAAGATGAGGGTTTTGGCATCTCTGGCAGAAAATTTGTGGGTTGGCATCAGCCATCGGTGGGTGACATTGGAGATTTTGTGCAGATTGCCTTTGTGCCGTGATGTCGGTGCCATTTTTTCTCGCTGTTTAGGTATTTCTTTTTTTCCCAGGGGTTTCCATATTTATAGCTTTTGCATATAATTGAGTTTGTCCAACTACTTAAGTACCCTCCAATGGGTCTTTGGTCGCAGAGGCATTTAACTCAAGTCCTTCGTATTTTTAAGTACTTTTGAGGGCATTTTGGTCATTCTAAACTGGTTGAGCTCAAAAACATGTAATGCCTATTAATTGGTTTAGATATGAAAGTGAAGGTAATTAATTTATTGTTTTGCTCCAAAAAAATTCAATTAACAACGAGTAGGATCGACATATTTAGCACTTTAGATTGCATAGAATAAATAAATAGGATAACAAACAAACATGTCACATGTTTCTCCTAATTAGTCTTCCATCAAAATGTAAAACTTCACTAGAAAAACACAAATTTAATATGAAGATGATGAAAAGAAAAGGTTTGAGCTAGGAATGAAAACGGACATTAACTGGCAAAAAAATGCAATTTCTTATGTTACGACAAGGAAAAGAGGAAGTTAACCTAAAGGAAAATGCAACGGAAAATGTGATAGGTTTTTTATACATGACAAACCTTGTAAGAATAATGACTAAAATCCATCAATGAATCTAGTGGCAACCAAGCTCCTTAGAATACAACTTCTCAACTATCAAACCCCCTGCCCTCAACATCAACAATTTCATACCTTTTCCTTTTAAAAGTTCATTTTCTATTAACAAGTTCTACACGTTCTCAGTTACAATCATTTCACCATTACAGTTTTTTAATCACTTCACCGTTACAGTTTTTCCATATCACAAAAATGTACATGTCAATCCATAAATAGCACAACGTCTAGTAACGAACACAAAAGTAGTAGCCATTTATTCACAATAAAATATAATACACAATAAACATAACTCATCATATTCTCAACCACAAGGATAACTGTGATCCCTGTAGGCGCTCTAAACACAAGTAAATTTTTATATACCGTACTGAAATGTGTCGTTTCCAAACACGCATCTTACTCGAATCATTCCATAACTATACCCTTAATAATGCTAAACAGAACAATCATTCGAACTTGGAATCTAAAGCCTTAAATTAAAAACACTTTATAAGAAAGAAAATTTTCAACAAAAGAAACATATAAAACCAATACCTCGGATTTCACCGGAACTATTGTTTTGTCCACATTTTCGACATGGTCTCCATTCTTCTCCTCAACCAATGCATCAGAATCCTTAATCAAGTTTTCCAACACTTTTTCATCTCTAACCTCCGTCAAATCCTTCCGCTTCTTCACAATCTGTCCCTCATCCAAATCAAGGCGATCTAACTTAACTTCAAAACCAGAATCACGCTTAATATCATCCTTAACATCATCGGAAGGTCCAATTTCAGGGTTAGGGTTTGAGGTGGTGGCGATATCGGCGGCGGGAGTGGAGGCAGACCGGAGGAGCGAGAGAGCGTTGAGACGGCGACGACGGAGAATTTTGAAGTCTCGGAGAGAGAGTTTTCGGTCGGGCATCGGCCATCGGTGCGGTACATCGGAGATTTTATGGAGATTGCCTTTGTACAGTGATATTGCTACCATTTTTACTCTCTCTGTTCTTCTGTATTTCTTCTTTAATTTTTTCCTGGGCCTTTTTTTTTTGGTTGCTATTTATAGCTTTTGGATAATTACTTTTATAATTTGCTGTAATTACACGCGTTTGGAATGTGTGCAATGACTCTAGTACCCTCCAGGTCTTTTATTACAGATAGGGATGACAAAAAAACCCGTTAAACCCGATACCCGTGGAGCCCCGCTTCAAACGGGGTGGGAATTACCCGCTTAATCGGGTTTTGGGCCGGGTACGGGTCAGGGAAATTAGCCCCGTCTCGGGGATGGGGCGGGGATGGGTAACAAAGGCCCCGCCCGCCCGCCCCGATTAATCCAAGGATAAACTGATAAACATAAATTCCAAACAAACTTTAATTAAATGATTATTCATTATTGATACAAACGAGTCTCAAGTTGGCAGGCCAAAGCCCAACTCCCAAGACGGCAATACTCATTATAGGTTATAACCCAAATCAGCCAGAACCATTTAACACAAACATATTTTAGAATATAACTAAGGCGGTGAGGGACTGAGGGTTGAGAATTTTTTCAATTTCATCATTCACAAATCACATGCGGCGCTAGAAATTTGAATTTGTTCAATTCTTCTCTTCTCAACTTCCACTAACGATGACTTACACGCAGAAGGTTTGTTCTATTTGTATTTCAATTGAAGTGATTTAGATGCTTCAATTGCTTTTTCACTTGATTTGAGTTTGCAATGACTGGTAAAAATATAGTTCAACAAATGAAATTGGAAGTTTTTTATGTCGAAGTATGATTAATAAAAACACCACGTTAACTTTGAAGGAATATCTTCCTTTTATTCTGAATAAATGAAATTCATGATTTATTATATAAAAGGAATTGCTTCTGATTGTGGAAAGCTATGTCATTTTATAGAAATGATATAAAAATAATATTTTATCTAGATTTTTATTAAAAAATAATGAAGAAAAGGTAAACGGGGCGATAAACGGGGCAAAAACATTGACCCGCCCCGCACCATCCCCGACCCGCCCCCTACCCGTCCCCGACTTAAACGGGTATGGGGCGAAAAATTATCAGGTGGGGCGGGGGTGGGGAAGAATGCCCCGACCCATACCCACCCCGTTGCCATCCCTGATTACAGACGCTTTTAACAAAACCCTTCGTATTTTCAGGTACTTTTGAGGGCAATTTTGTTAGAATAAAATTATTTATGAAGTTTTAACTCTATAACTATAATTTATACATGTATTATTATACATGTGGCACCCCCTCCATGTGAGGGGGTATAAGGCCGTGTGTACACCTTGAGGTGGTGTACACATAGCATTATTCTAATTACTATGGCATTAGAATGAGAAATGCTTGATGTACACGCTTGGGTGTACATCATACATTACACTCCTCTCACAATGGTGGGGGGTCCGCAATTTAAAAAATCGTGGACCCCACACTCCATTGTAAGAGGAGTGTAAGACTTATTCCATTAGAATGAGAAGCATCTCCAGTATAATAATATACGTAAATCACGTTTTATTCCAATTTATTTGTCATTTTTTTTTCAGGATTAAGGTCCAATTAAAAACTAGGACATGCCCCGTGGTTCTCTTGTTTAGTCTTGCGTCCAATTGTAAAATTTAAGGAGAATAAAGCAATGACGAATAAAGTCTTCAATCTGACTCTAACATGACGTCGAATGCTACTTTATTAGCTCATATTGCTTAGTTGTGTAGAGAGATGGGAGTGGCTTCTTCTAAAAATGGGAATAGGGTGGCCAAGTATCTTGCTTAATCTATAACTATAGATTGGAATTTTATGTTTGGATTGATTGTATTCCAACTTTTCATTCATCCACACTTTGAGAAGATCTGAGTTAAAGTCCGTTTCTTTTTAAAAGAAATAATAGTGAAGGAATCCACCATCTACTTGTATACAATCAAAGATCTAGATATGCTCAAGCAATTCAAAACTGAACAAAAACATACGTCATTAATGCCCTTTCCAAAGAACAAATATCAAGAAAATAACGGAAGTGTGAGAACTTGATAGCAATATTATGTCGATAGTGTTTTAAACATGAATATAGAAAACATTTGATGAATAAGTGGAGTTGAACATTATAATAGATAAGATCTAAACTTTTTTTTCTTTAATACTGTCCTACATTATAAGATCGAGCTATTACCAAGGACGGACTCACATGGAGTCATGTGGGGTCAAATGACACCACAATTTTTTTTCTTCAGAAAATGGATGTTTTGATCCCTTACGACCTACTTTGACGCATTCATTATCGGATGCCAAATAAAGTCGAAACATTGCATTCTTAATACAATTTTGAAGTTCTTACGACCTAGTTTTTTGCTCGTTAATGGTGTGCCAAACGACCAACCGTAACAAAAGTTACGACGTATCAAAGTAGGCTGTTCCAAACTAGTATTTTGAGAATTTCGATAATATGCTAACTTTCAAAATTCGCCGATGATCGAATACTCTCTGTATCCACAAATCACTTGCGTCATCTATAAGCTCGTTTCGAGAACTATATCGTAGTCATATTGCATAGTCTAAATGAATATCGAAAATAGTTAAATAAGTGTCAAACATACATTTTAAAAGACGTGTTTATCTCATCTTTTCTTTAAAAAATTTCAATTATTTCATTAACGTTTATTATTTTTGCACGATAAATTTTTTAATATAATTTACATCATTTTATTAAAAAATTTTACATGGAATATGACATCAAAATTTTTAGGATCGTTAGGGTTAAATGTAATTTGAATTACTTTCGAATTAATTTCATTTATTTCCTAGATTAAATGTGAATTTTATTTCAATTCATTTACTTCCTACATTCAATTTTATTTACTCGCCGTCGGAAATGGTAAACAAAACTATATAAGTAGCAAAATTCATTTAACAATATTGATAATGATATAATTATCAAAATGCGTATCAACTTATTTTCATTAATATTATATTATTTTTTTGAAAAATTACACTTCAATTTTTTACCCCACAACAGAATATGCCTGGGTCCGCCCCTGACTATTAGTATTTAGTAATAAGACGGTTCGTCGTATAGGGTAGGAAACTGCAAGAACATTTCGTCTTGGCGTGCTATCATGGCTTCCACAAATGAACCATTTGAAGATGACAAATTTTCAAAGGCATACATTGAATTGTCATTATTCTTATCTTCAGCTGCTTCATAATCTTGTTTTTCTTCTGTATTTGCATGATTTTGCGCAAGTATCACCGCGTTTTCTTGATCAGGGACGAGCACGTCTTGAAGAAGAAAATCATTCCAATTGAAGCTCGAAGTAGTAGATTGATTCATAGTCGAAGAAGGCGAAGTCGAGGAAGAAGCACATTCAGCCATAAAAGATTGCGGCAGGATGGTATAGTTTGATGAATCTGTAACCAAATTTATAGCCTGAAATTGGGAGTAAAGATGAAGGGAATTGTCATTGAATGGTACAACGTTTTGACATGTTTGTTGGTTATGCTTTTGAGGTTGTTCCGATTTCAACATCATCGAAGAGGTAAACTGCATTCTGGCTTTCGGGAAGGCGCCTATATTTCCATAGTCTGCGAGAATTTGGGAGAAGGGCTTATGAGTAACGGGGTCGATTCCCATCGCAGAGAGTTTTTTTCGCAGTTTTGTGTTCCAGAAGGTTTTCACGTCGTTGTCTGTTCTCCCGGGAAGTTGCTGTGCTATAATAGGCCACCTGCAGTGTTGAAAAACACGATACAAGTGGTAATACGGTGTTTGTCAAGTTAGTGAGCGTAAAAATGAGGAGTGTGATGTGAAAGAAGAGCTCGATATAGTCTAGACAATACTTAGAAAACCATTAAATGAAGTAGTTAGGAAAATTAATGAAACTAAAGATAGAGGATGAGTGACCTAAAATCATGTCGAATGGGATAGTTATTAGATAAGAATTGAGCCTCCCTAATCGATAAATTCAACCAATTCGATCCGACTTCAAACCATCAAGAAAAGAAAATCCAAGATTTTTTCTTAGAGAATGAACCAATGTTCCTACAACCTACTAACCATCGAAAATCAAGGATACCATGAAATTAACTAGATTTTGGGTCGGCCCATATGATTTTTTTTCCTTTTTTCGTCACTCTTGCTCAGTTTATCGTTAGATCTACTGGAAACATAGGGAAACTAGATTATTTTTAAAGACAGCAATTAAACCTGCTTAATGAATTGCTTTTTACCACCCAGTTCGGTTCATTGTTAGATCTACTAAAAAAATCTACAGCAACTAATTTTTTTTCTTCTAAAAGACTGGAATTATACCTGCTTCCTATTGCTGAATGAAGCTTGATGATCAACTCCTCTTCTTGAGGGGTAAAACTTTCATTCATCATATCAGTCTTTTGATTTTTAGCCCACTTTTGCCTACAACCTTTTCCACATTTCCTCATTCCTATATAAAACACTTATAATTAAAGAGATCCCCACATAATTTCAGCTTATTTTTACATATGAATTAAGAATGATAATCACTTGCCTGCTTTTTTTGGTGAAGATGTCCAATTACCAGAAAAAAATTTCCCATTCTCCTCTTGATTCCAATGATCCTTCTGCTTATCCAAACAAGTAGTTTTTACCATCTTAGATTATTTTCCGAGTCGATTTACGAAGAAATATAAGGATGAAGATGTGGTAGAAATGAGCTTAACTGCTTCATTGGAGTGAGGCAAGAAAAGCATGGGGGCTTGCTACATTGAACTGCATTTGCATGATCAAATGCATCTTCTATTCATTTTCACAAAGCAAGAATTAATAATACATTTTGTATTCATGGTTTAAAGAGCATTTTGATCAGGTTCAAATTGGGTGAGTAATTTGGTTAAAAATAAGTTGAATTTAAGCAATTTTAAAAGATAATTAAATTATTTCTACTGACCTTTTGTTTTATTTCAAAAATGATTCACAAGTCTGACAAGAGTAACTAATCAAAAAGGAAAAAAATTGTGAAAGACCACCATTTTGGCATGATTTTGTATTCAAATGGTTGACTTTTAGGTTTTCAAATCAAGAATATGTAAGAAAAAGGTAAAACTAAAAAGCATATTTTAGTTAGGGAAATTGCATGGTTGGTCCCAACCTATGCTTCCAAGAGAAAGTTGATCCTTAGATCTTTAAAAATGAACAAGTTAATCTTCAAAATTTTACTGTAGTCGCAAATCAATACCAATAACATAAAAGTTAAATCTTTGCTATATTGTTATTCGCGCAAATTTTTAGGTATCAATTTAAGTTAAAATGCAAAACTTAGCTTCATAAAATAGTATATGCAAGTCACATGGTGATCCGACAAATATTTGGATGTTTTTCATCGTTATAGACTGATTGTGCAATTATAATGAATTTTGAGAATCAATTCTCTTGGGATTGAGGACCAACAATACAATTTTTCCATTTACTTCTACAAACACCTGGAAGACCGCAAATGACGAAAGTTGGCATTAGTGATCCGACGACCAACGATGCTGAGTGGAAGGGTCATCGCTCAACGAATAAAAATTAAGAATAATAAATTGAACTTCTCCAAGAGCTCACATCGTCGGGAAGGTTTGACACCTTGATGTCGGCTCTTCACCACCTGAACTATAGTATGTTCCAAGGGTTGGGCTGGGTTGGGCTCTTCGCCCATTAAAGTGGTACGTGAGTTGGATTCAGAAGAAGTATAATTAAATTTAAAATTTTGTTGTGAATAAAATTCGGTTTTTTTGTTTTTGAAGAAACATGTGTATTTTCTTCTCAAACTACTAAATACAGCTAAATAATTGTCAAGAGCAGTTTTTTCACTTAAAAGTAATTTTTTTCTTATCTAAGAGTTCGAATTGTAATTAAACTCTAGTTGTCTTGTTCAGCCCCTATTTGAGCCACATTCTTTTAAAATTTATTTTTTCTCAAACTCTTTTTTAATCACACATTCCTCCAATAAAATAATTTTACACATAAATTTAAATTTTTCGCATATTTTTTAATTATACATTCTCCAAAAAAATCACTATCACAAAATCTATTTTTGCAAAAAATGGGACTCAAATAAACCTCTTCTACATTCTTCTTCAATGACTATCACACCAATTTCATTCCTAGAGTTCACCTTGAACTACTTCACCAAGAAAATTGGCATTACAGCTTGATCCAATTGACTGACCTCTCACTCACACACGCCCGAGAGACAAGAACATGAATTACTTCATGTCAGTCGGTTACTAAAACCTTGCTATTATTTTCTATTGACATTAAAAAAAATAAAAAATCGAGTCATATCTAGGCGTACGATACATTTTTACACACCTCTCCCAACTTCATCGATGAAATTTCTTCTCCTTATTGTTTAAACTTGTGGCTTTAATTTGAATTCACTCAAGAATTGGCTTGAAATGTTCAATTATATAGTAGAAAGATCGTTATAAGTTATTGTTACGATTTTTTAAAAATTTTAATACCTTTTTTTCTTCTATATTGAAGAAAAGTTTCAACAAGTATGGTAGAAGATTATTAATTAAATCAGTTGCACATTGACAAAACTAATTTAGGTTGTTTGGATTTGTAATAGCTCATTAACTCTAACNAAAATTTTAATACCTTTTTTTCTTCTATATTGAAGAAAAGTTTCAACAAGTATGGTAGAAGATTATTAATTAAATCAGTTGCACATTGACAAAACTAATTTAGGTTGTTTGGATTTGTAATAGCTCATTAACTCTAACTTGTACAATAATTTTGAAAACAACCTTAGTCTCACCTAATTTAGGTCATCTATTAATTAAGTTTTATGACATTATTTATTTCTCCTCTCGTTAAAACGTGAAAATTTAGTTAAAACGGTTGAGTCCTGACATAACTAAGTCTATATTTTTTGAAACAAATTTCTTCTGTTTATACTACTCGAGTAGGTCTCATATTCAATTTTTAATAATTCACGAATAATACAATATTCAAGATTTTAACCTTTTATCTTTTTTAATATTGTTCGATACTCCACAAAACTTACCAAACAAGTCGTTCAACCTTTACACAAAGTCATTGAAAATATAAGCATAAATGAATATGTTCTTCTCAACGCCGTACAATATCCAACGTACTACAATTCCGAATTCAATTCTCATCACGATTTTGTTTGGCACCAATTTATAAATAATTTATAAATTAAAGACAATTATTAATTTTAACCACACATACATAAAAATTACTCATTTGTTATCTACATATTTAGTGGAATACACTATTATGTCTTTTTATAAATTTCCCTGGGAGGCCTAATTATAAACTCCTAAAATCTCGTCTCATTTCCTTAATTATATCTATATTGAATGTAACCATTAGACCCAGACAACTTGCTTAATTCATGTACAGCCAAAAGTTATCTCCCAAATTTTCAACTAGGGATTGCAAAAAAACATGTTCAACCTGAAATCCGTAGGGCAGCGCCCCGAACGAGGCGGGGATTACCCGCCTAATCGGGTAAATGGGGCGGGGACGGGGCGATGGTCATTGCCCCGAAGCGGGTACGGGGCGGGTACGAGAATCATAGTCCTTGCCCCGCTACCCGTCCCGTTTAAAGTTAATTTTAAATTTAAGTTTTTTATCAAATAAAAATAATAAATTTATCATATTTTTAAAGAGAACATAAGTTGTTTATAACAAATTGGTAAAAAAATAATAATATTTGCGAAATAAAGACATAAAAAAATAAAAGCAAAAAATATAAATAAAAAATAAATGGGGCCCCTCCCTTTCACGCTCGTTCCGCTTTAAATGGGTATGGAGATGGATAAGATAACAAAAATATCCGATGGGACAGGGGTGGCCAATGGCCGATCTGTCTCATATCCGCCCCGTTGCCATCCCTAGTATCACTTTGGGATCACGTGCTCTTCAGACTATAATATAAAATTTCAATCGAAAAATGCAATCTCTTTAAATATTAGTGTAACACTTACATGTATCTATTGTAAGATGAATAATTCAGTTATTATATACATCAATAAAATAGGTATAAATAAATTAGGTTTTGAGAGTTTTGATAAGACAATATCCCTCAATAGAAGCCATTGTGATTGATCATACTCCATAAGTTAAGGAAAGAGGCGTGGAATGTGCTCTCCCCCCTTTCTTTTTTTGGTATCATTACACATAAAATAATTAGATGGATGATGCTAATTGACTTAGCACATGCAGTGTTAGATGAACATCTGTCCATTTTATGGCCATAAATACTAAAGAGGTTAGAGTGGTTGGGACCCACCTTATAATTTATGATGTTATTATTCTAGAGCAACCCATAATGGCCCTTCAATTCTTATAATAAGTTCTTGTAAATAATGAGAAAATTGTGATGGTTGAAGTACCTCTCTAATGGCTAATTATTGATTCTTTGAAAAGTGAAAAGATAGTAAGTTGAGTATGACGATAATATTTTTTGAAATATCATTAGTCATTTAATCGCTGTACAACATAATGTCTACAAAGTTGTGTCAAAATCGAAACCGCAAAAATCAGAGTCGGAATAATCTTGATGGTGATATAGGACAATGAAGCTTTCTTACTCCTACCACTTTGGAGACCTCATCCCGAAATCTTGGGGTGCTTGCAGTCATATTTAGCTAGTCCCTTAAGCTTCTGAAGTCGATATGAAAAGTAAACTCTGAAAAATTTAAATATATTTAAAAGTAACTTTTAAATTTAAACCAATTAGAATAAAGATTTAAATACTTCGTTGGAATGAAGAGGTCCGTTAATATATAAACCTCACCCAAGACTCAACTGTCAATTATAAAAAATAAGAAAGAAAGAAAAAATAATTAATTATTTAGGTAGATTAAACAAATTCACCATTAATATAATGAATATCATGATAAATCAAAGTGATGCTAATTTTTTAGTTTTTACATTAATATTTGTTTCCCTTGTGTCTCCTTAATGGGAATCCATTTTCCCTTTAGATGGACTATAAAAAAAATCAATAATTAATTATAATTTTGTAAGGATATCGACGGTTTTTTCTTTATAATTATAGGAACCGTAGGAGTATTTGTAACTTTTTTGCAGTAAAATATGGATCGTCCATTCTTGCCTAGATTCTTTAAATTCACGGCAGAGAAATTTTTTTTCGTACTAGCTAACAAGTAGAAGGATACGAAAATAACATCGTTTTAATTTTCTTTATTATCTTGGAATATTTTTAATATGATAAAATACAATATGCACAAAAACAAGCATGATGTTGATATGTTGAGTGGTCATGTTACTCAACTCACATGGTTTTGCATTTATTGGATATGTATAGCCATGAGCAGTAGTAAATGAATTTAAAAAAAATACAAAGTAGTCAACAGGTGGGACATACTACTAACAACTCAAAATTACATTTTGCACCCTTATCTTTGTTTATTTCCCAATAATTACCACAAATATTTACTTTATTCCAATAATGTATAACAAGTGCTTTGAATTGAATACAATGAAGCACTTAGATAATGAATTCAGTGTCAAAAATATTGCATTACAAAGTGGGCATCTAAAATATGGTTTGACTCTAATCATGCAAATAAATTATTACTTATTTCTTATTTGCAAAGTCAAAATGGAATAATTGATTGCAGATATCTCGTTCTCTTTAACCAAAGTCAAACTTGAACAGTTTTTTTTTTTTTTTTTTTAATTCATCCATTTCAAAAATAGAGAAGAACAACTAAAGCATTTTGGACTATGCTACCGAATTTTTTTTTACCTAATTCCGTACTGACTACTCACAACAGGGGGTGTGGACCACATCTTGGAAATTTTTATTCACGCGGGGCCCGCGTGCATGTGAGGATGGGTAAACAATTCGGTAGATTTTTTATGTACAAATATCATTATCCAAGCATTTTAGGGTGCAAACCAAGGTAAAAATAAATAAATAAAAATTAAAAAATCTCCATCAAAGTATTATCGATTTTTAGTCTATCCATCTTTAAGTATTGACGCAGTACGACACCGTAAATAAAAATAAAAGGATCTTGTTCATAACACATAAGTAAATATTGCTCGAATTTCGCTCGAACAGACACGAGAAATACTGGAATTCACCAAAGAAAGAAAAACTGAAATATTATTAATCAAAAAACAGTTGCAGGGTTTTCAAACCCTTAACACATATCTAAAGAGTCACAACAAAACCCTATTTCGATAGACAAATCGGAATATAACTAAAAAAACCTGCAAAAAAAAGAGATGAAAATACCATTAAACTGACTCAAAACATAAAACATTAAAACGGACTCCTAAACAATGAAATTTGATCCCCGAAAGTTTGATGATGATAGTGGAAAGAAAAAATTCGACAAAACTATAGAAAAAAAAACGCTCATGAATTGTTCTCGTTCGTGTAAAATCTGACACTCAATTTAAAAGTTACAAGCATTTTCATAGGTCTTTCTTATTTCTTCTCTTTTTCAACTAGTCTATAATCTTTTCTTCTAACTGTTCCGTATCAAGTATATAGTAAAAAGAAACGAATACGTATAAAAACTACAAATCGAGAATGTTATCTATAAGTACCTTAGACGTTGTAGAAAATTTGTATATATTTTAATTAAGTGGACTCGACTAATCTTTACATTTTTAACGTTCGTAGTACGATAGGAAAATTATTCTTGCAACTTGCAAGACATCATTTAGTTATGTTTCCTTTAAATTCTGTGTAAAAATAGCATGCAACATAA
>CAIGRT010045416.1:0-14853 GCA_903798405.1 Fraxinus platypoda | reverse complement strand
ATTTGCAGCTTCATTTCTAGTTTTGGTTGTAACAATTGGGTCCTGAACCTTTTATTTTTAGAACACCCAAACTTTTCGAACACCTGAGCATGAAATCCTTTGAAACCGTTAGTTTGACTATTAAAAGGTCGAATATTGAGTAAAATAACCATTTAACCCATGATTTGATTCAAAACAAATAAATAAAGAGAATAAAAGGAAAAAAGAAGAATACAAAGAATAAAGAAAACAAATATAAAAGAAAGAAAGTAAAAATTGAAACACCCCAACCCCAAACGAATACCAGGGGGAAATTCCCCTGGCATTTTCATCAAAGATTTATGTATATAAATCAATTTGGAAGGCAATATATATGTATACATTGTATATCATTCTATTTGAATATATAAATTGAAAAAGGCAATAAATAGGTTGTTCTTTACTATGAAAATTTTACACTTGACTTTTATGAGATTTCCATTTCTTGGTTGAAAACCAGAGGACAAAGCTTCATTTCTCCTTTTCATGATCTTGACTGTTGATCTGCGAACAGAGTTGGAGCTAGGGGGTACATATTTTTTATTTTATTTTTTATATTGGGCTGATGCATTTGGAAAAAAAAAATTCCACTAAAAAAGGAAGATTTTCCTATAAATATTTTTTTTTGCCTTACAAATTTAATTGGGGACCAGACCTGCCCCCCTCCCTATGCCCATCAAGGGAAACTCCAGGGGGTTTTTCCCTTAGTTTCGACACCGACCGCTGGTGAAACCAAGGGAAAACCCCCTGGTCGTAGATTAAAATTCCAGGGGATTTACCTTTGATTTTTGCCATTTCCGTGGACGGCAAAACCAGGGGAAAATACCCTTGGTTACATGGGGAGGGGTGGTATTGGTATTGCGTTGAGTGGTGGTGGGGTTGGGGTGTGTTTCAAAAAAATTTCNGGTAGATTGGCTATGCCAAGTAGGAGAGATCTAAGCCTCTCGAAAGCTTAGAATTGTTCTTACATTTTCATTGTAATTCCATCTTTAATTCAATACTACTAGTCAATTATCATTTTCACCAATTGGAGTCCTATCAATTTCCCTTTTCTTTTCTTTTTTTGTTCATTGTTTTTTGGTTTATTTGTTCATTGTTTTCTTCTTCTTCTTTTTTTTTTTTATTAATTTGTTTTATGTCAAACTATAGGTACAATGGTGATTTACTCAATATTGGACCTTTTAATGGTTAAACTAATGATTTCTGTCATGAAATCCAGGATTTTAGGTGCAGAAGTTTGAAAGGTTTGGGACTCCTGGGTGCTAAAAATCAAAGTCTCGGGACTCCATTGACACAGACTTCATAGATTCCCGGATCCCTGGTGCAACTTACCCAACTAAAATAATCAGTATGACAGCAACATCAGAACATGTTAATTCAATGTTATACAGGAGAATGAAAAATAGATAAATAAACAAAAGAAAGACCCAAAAAAATATATAGTAAAAAGGACTAACGAGAAAAATAAATAAAAAGAGAGTAACCAAGAAACTCAAAGAATAGGGGAAAATAAAAAGTTAAATAAACCGCTCTACCATATCTCCTCCAAGTGAACAGGACACCTCCACCAAAAGCAAACCCCAGCATCTTGCGGTCCCCTTCCACAGCCTCCAAACATTGTGACTCCCCACCCCCATCAATCTCCATGAAGTGAACTATGCATGAATGCAAACAAGCATACTGTCTTCTGCTTCACTTAATAGTTAGTACTTTTGTGATTAAATTGTGTAAAAGCGGTTCATAAGTACATACGTGCGCTGCAGCACATGCAGTAACATTAACATACATGCTTCATTGCTTTGATGATCTGATTTTATATTAGGCTTGTGGAAAGGGCCGGTCTTTATCACTATGGAATCTTCCAGTTTATGAATGTATTTCAAGGATCAGAACAAATTCATCAATCCAAGATGTTATATTTGATGATAATCAAGTAAGTTCTTTCATTTCCTTACACTTTTTGCATCAGTTGCTCATGTGTTACAGTTAATAAATCTGTTGTTTAAAGATAATGTGTATGTATTGAATTAATTCTCTCCTTTCCTCTCTTGATTGGTAGTTTTGAACCAATGAACTTTGTAAAAGCACAAAAATGATTCATGAACTATGAACGTATTGTAGTATTAATTTTTGATAACCGTGAACTTATTGTAGTATTAATTATAGAGAAAGTTCATTAACTTTTGGTTTTTGACTGCTTTCAGTTATTGAAATATTCTTTGTAAATGAGCCAGATGTATAATTTTTGGCACACTTATGCTTTGGTTTTGACTTCCTATCTATCGCCTCTGCTATGTGATAGTAACTTGGATTTTTGGGAGTCGATTCCTAAATTTTCATGCATTCCATCTGCATTTCATTTCCTGATTTTGAGCTCTTTTACTCTTGTGCGCTGATCTCTACTTTAGCCTGTCTAACTTTGATTTTGCACTGTTCTCTCTTATTTTTTATGTAATTCGTTTGATTCTTTATTTTTTGCACTTGCCTCGTTCATCTTAAAAGGTTTTTGTTATGTCCTCAGGTTTTGGCTGTTGGGTCAGCACCATTGCTTACTCGATTTGACATGAAAGGAGATATTCTATCACAGATAAATTGTGCTCCTCAATCTGTGTTTTCCATTTCTTTGCATCCTTCTGGGGTAAGTTTTTACTTCAGTACTATATTTCCTCCTTTCCCAAGCTTTTAATTTTGTTACTCTTCCTAGTCACCTGATTAAAATATCATCGTTTTATGCTGCATGGCCCCTGGAGCCAATCGAAACCATTATCTTGTGAGAAATATAAAAAGTTGTCTGACTGTCATTTCCTGTGCATGAATTACTACCTGTTATTGGTTTTGACTATTAAAAGATTGAATTACGAGTATTGCCAGAATTGGAGATAGATGAGTTCTGGAAGTAACCTAAATTCTGAAGGACATATCTTGATACCGTATAGAAACTAGATACTTAATACTGCCACCCCACCCTACCCTGCCCCCTGCCCCTTTGGAATTTACAAAGAAAATGAAAATGGCAATAGGCAAAACAAGAACACAAAAGTAAATAATGTTTGCTGAATTTATAAACGCTGTGTGTCGGACTCTGGTAAAACATATGATGTAGATCCATTTTGTTTCGTTGATTCAGGTTGTACACGTGTAAATTGCTTCTCGTTCACTGTCTTCATATGATCCAAATTAGAATTACTTGCGCAATTTCAAACTGTACTTGTTGACATAGGAGAATTAAGTGAATTTGAATGTTTTTCCTTCCAGGTTACAGCCGTGTCTGGTTATGGAGGACTTGTAGATATCATATCTCAGTTTGGAAGCCACTTGTGTACATTCCGTGGCAAAAGTCTATAAGCGGAGTCTCATTGAGTTGGGAGGTATATGCATAGACAAGCAAGTGAAGACCTGAAAAAGTGAGAGTTTCCAGTCAACAGTTGTTTGTCCTTTTATTTGATCTTGTCTGACAGTGCTTGATGAAACTTTCGTACTGCTTTATGAACACGAAACAATTGGGGGCGATTAGATTAACGTAATTGCTCGAATGCTACTTAACAGGATAATTCTGTGAACAATGTGAGATGAAGCAATACTATTTTCGAATGTAAGCAATTGGGGTTTTTAAGTTTTAGCAAAATAAGTTTTTTTATCAAATGTTTTCGGAATAGTCACTACTCACTGGACTCTCAACATTGTTTCTCATTGTCACTCTGTCTTAGGGATGGCGATGGGCACTCGTCTTGTCGGGGATTTTACCACCCCATGCCCTGCCCTGTTCCCCCGCTTAAGGGCGGAGGGGGGCAATTCCTCGTCCCATTTACTGTCCTGTTTATATATTTTTTATTTTCTTCCAGTAATTATAAGGATAATTTGGGAATTGGATAATTTATTCGGATTTGGGCATAAAATAATTTGTTCATTGAAGAGGACATCTCATGACCCCTTTGTGGCAAGTATACCTGAGCAGGGTCCGATGTTGCACCTTGTGTTTCTAAATGTTTAAATTGTGCATCGTTTGATGCAGTTATTGATAGCGTCAACGACTATTTCTCAGCTCACACATTCCACAACAAAATTTCGTAGATTACTCAAACTATACACGAGTTCAAGTAATCTATTGCAATGCATTAAATTAACGTCAATTGTTTATAGTTCAATTTAGTTTTATGCATTTAATTTAAGTAAACAAGTATTTAACAAAAGAAAAATATTCATATTGGTATAAGTGTCAATATCAATAAAGAAATTTGATAGTGCATCTCATCTATGGATAATTCATATTATGACATTTCTTTCGAAATCGGAAATGTTTTATCGTGATTATTGCTTGTTGGATATCTTAATTACTACGAATACGTGTATCAATCAAAATAAACCAATTATTATTTTCAATAAATTTGGGGTCGACTACGTATATTGTTTTTCTCATTATATGTTTGTGAGCTGTTTATAAATAATTTAAATTATAAAAAGATAGAAATGAGCGATTGATAAGTGAATAATACTTATGTTTCTAACGAAATATATCAGTAAAAGGAAATTGACTAGTTATAAACAATAATCAAACTCCCTTGGGAAGAAATATAAATATTTTGATTTATAAATAGATAATAAACTATATATGTATTTGAATAATATTTATGAATTTCTTTAAATATATTATAAAAATAAAGTTTGATTATTTATAAATAATTTATAAATTTTGAATTTAAGAGTATCACACTTCTCTTCTTGTGTGACGTCATGTGATTTTCCCATAAAGTCGCGTGTATTTGCTACACAAACTCAGATTCTTAAAAAACTCAGGTAACTTCAGCCCCCTCACTGACTATCCCCACACGCTCTGCTCGCGAAGGAAAATTTCCAGATAGTTTTGTGGGAAATTGAAGGAATTTATTGTTCTTCCTCCCCAAAATTCATTCTATTCCTCCTCTCCCGCCCCCTTCTTCCCTCTCCCTGCTAAAAAATTCGTCCTAAACGCCTTCTGTAACTAGTTACCCACTCTCTCTCCCTGTGTAAGCGCCACAAGGTACGTAATTTCGTGTACACACTGTTTGGTTATTCTGCCTACGTGTTTGGTTCATACACTTGCAATTTTTAGTTTCTAATTATTTGATTCGTTACATGAGTTTCTGGAAGTTGAATTATGGGTCGGTTGGTTTGTTTAATTTTCAGGGTTTTGTGTGCTTGCGATTTTTACTGTTTGTATTTGTTGATATATCACTCTAATTTGGTATTTTTGCTATTTTCTGAGCATGTTTGATAATAGGATTTTGAAGGCATTGATTCCCTCGTTTGTTCATTTTTAGGGTTTTATAAGTTTGTCGTTTTTAATGTAAAATATTCGATGATATATCACGCCGATTTGGTAAATGTACTATTTTCCAAGCATGTTTGAATTCTAGGATTTTGAAGGTATTTATTCGCGGTTGCTTTTCGTGTTTTGAAAAATTATTTTGACTGTTTTTCACATTTTTGTCCTCTTTTAAGATTTATGTGGGGGAAAGCAGAACCTTGAAATTTTTTATGGTTCAAATTTGTTGTAGGCGAAGGAACATAAAGAATTGGCGGTAAGTTAGTGCTGTAATGTGCTTTAATATGATAAGTTTGGAGATGTATTTTTTATATTCATGACACGCTGCAAGAAAAATTTGTTGTTTAATATACGTTTAATTTGATGGAGTCTAAATGTGGTTGCTTTCTTGCTTTGATTCATTTATGCTGCATGTTGACATAGTTATACATTTTTCTTTCATCCTTACTTTGAGACTGAAATATAACTTTATACACATACTTTATATTTAGAAATTTGGGTGTCCAGAAACATCCATGCATGTTTGACCGTGTAAATCTTAATAAAATTTGGTTAGTACTTCTAAGAAAACGGAATAATCTGTGTGATATAAGTTTTGGCATGTACATGTGACAAAATGCTGCTGTTATTTACCAAGACTGTTGGGAGAAAAAGTGGATTGATGATAATGTACTCTAAAAATCGATGATGAGATTATGTGCTGTATGAAGCAATGAAAAAGAATCGATGATTAGGCCATGTTCTTATTTTTAACGAATTGAACAGTCCCATCAATTCTATATTTTGGACTGCAAAGTACATGGTCAAACAAGTTAAAAGAATATGGTTGACTGGTAAAAAACTTGAGTGCAGGCTTAAAAAATTTGTACATTCACATCCCATGGTTCTGCATCGTAATCATAGGATATAGAGTTGTGTATTAATGAAGAGCATAATGAAGTTAGGGCAGAAAACAAAATTTGGTGTTATGAAGGTAAGCCAGCATGTAGCAGATGTTGCGAAACCCATTTAGGGATCTGATTTCTCTTTTCCTTGGACACACACTCGACATTGTATAGGGGAAATGATCCCAATTTGGAAGCAGAGGCTTTGTTCTGGCTCCTTCTACGATCAATCTCTCTCTTCTTTTTTTACTAGTTTTCTTTTGGTTACTGTTTAACTGCACATACCAGGTCAAAGTTCAGTGGATTACTATTTGTCGAACAGTCTATTATGAAATTAATGCAATGCTTTTTGAAGAAATGAAATCCTCTGAAGCAATGGCAACATTGATTTAGTCCAAATTGAGATATGTTTTGAAGATGGGCATGAAGTTTATATTTGGACAAAGTGATGATTCGCGTTATTATATGACATTTTACAACAGCTCGAATGCTCCCTTCAAATTCACCCTTAATGCATCAATGAAGTAGTATTAAATTGCAAGCGATAAGTTCAGGTAAAACTTTTGTTGAAGCCTGTTGTTGATAAATGATTTTTAAATCCATCGTAATTATACACTTCGTGAGTATAAACCTGGATCTGTAAAAGTTCAAGACTCTGACACAGAATGAGTGAATTGCTTGACTTTCTGGTGTCATATGGACTGTTTTATGTTGATGGCCTTTTTTGTTCTATATTGCAGGACTGTTGTTTGAAGATTCAGATGTTAGGTCCCAGATGATCATATCATTGATTTAGACAGCCCAGAAGCCTTCATTTTGTAAGCCAAGTGCAGTATGCCTTTTGGCATAAGATCTCAATACAACAGCTTTAGAGGCTTCAAGGTGGTAACAAACTAATTTATTCCACAGGAATTTCTTTTGCTAATAATTTTGCCCAAAGAGTGTTGCTCTTGCCTTCTCTTTATTGCTTAAACACTGTTTCATGCTGACTTTTTCTTTTTGAAAAATGAGAAAGTGTGATAGTTTAAACTCGAAAGTAACTCCTATAGAAAATATGTTTTAATGTGGTTGCAGAGTCTAATTATCTGGATACTTGGTGGGCTCTGGAGGAAAGAACAGAGTTATTTGGTTTGAGTATATAAGGAAAAATTTCAATTCTGTTTATTCAATTTTTGAGCTTCAGGGCTTTGAGCAGTTGGCTATATCGACAATGGAGTGCAACAAGGATGAAGCCTTCCGAGCAAAGCAAATTGCTGAGAAGAAGATGGAAAATAATGACTTTGAAGGGGCTCAAAAGATTGCTCTGAAAGCTCAAAATCTTTTCCCTGAACTTGAGAATATAGCTCAGCTACTGACTGTCTGTAACGTTCACTGTTCTGCACAAAACAGGATATTGGGATCTGAAAAAGACTGGTATGGAATCCTTCAAGTTGAAAGGTTGGCTGATGAAGTTACCATCAAGAAACAGTACAGAAGACTTGCACTTCTTCTCCATCCTGATAAGAACAAATTTCATGGTGCAGAAGCTGCTTTTAAGCTGATTGGGGAAGCAAATATGGTACTATCGGACTCTGCAAAGAGGTCTGTATATGACAGTAAGATTAGAGTTTCAGTTAGAACAGCTCCAGCAAATTCATCGCTTCGTCAAAACAATAATCCAAATGGTTTCGCTGCTCATGGTCAGAATAAATATCAGACAAAGCCGCCAAATTCAGTAGCTAGACAGGCAGTTTTCTGGACTTGTTGCCCATTTTGTAGTGGAAGATTTCAGTATCCAAGAGAATATGTGAACAAAGCTTTACGCTGTCACAATAATAACTGCTCAAAAGCCTTCATTGCTTATGACATAGGCGCTCAAGGAATTCATTTGGGATCCAAATGGGCTCAACCAGGTGTTCAAAATGCGCCGTCAAAATCCAGCCAGAGTCAACCTTCTCTTTCTGAACAAAAAGAGGTCCCAGATTTGGGTGCCTTCAAAACGGGTGCACAAAATACCACTAGATCCTCAGATTCTCATGCAGGATCTCTTGGAGGTGCCACCAGTAGAAAAATTGGGTCAGAATCAGGTCCTCGGGCAGAAATTGGTGCTGAGATTGGAGAGGATTTGAAGGCAAAAGAAAAAGAGAGCAGAAATGTCCAATCTTCGAATGTTAGAAAGGCAGGGGGTGCGATGCCCAATGGAGATTCAATGCCTAGAAAATCTAGAAATTTGAAAAACAAAAACAGGAAGAGAGGCAGGAAGGTGGTAATAGAATCTAGTGAGAGTTCTGACTTGAGTAATTCTGACTCGGAAGATGTGGTTATTGAGGAAAATTTTGACAACCAGGGAACCAGGATGGATCCTGCACTTAATGGCTTCCGTCGTCTAAGGAGACTGGCTCAGCCAAGGCAGAATGTCTCGTGCAATATAAGTGGCGACGATGACTTTGCTAGCCCTCCCAAGAGATGGCGTGGGAACATATTATCAGGTGATGGTAAAAAGGAGGAAAATGAAACTGTGGATGGTGAAGTTTCAAAACATGGAAATCCAGCTAGTTTTACTACTGATGAAGATAATGCCAAGACAAAAGTAAAAAAAATGGGAACTGATCCTCCTGAAGGAAGCTTCTCGGACAAGAATGCGGAGAGTAAAGAAGTTAAGGTTAAAGGACAACCAGCTGGTATGCAGGGCACAGGTGTTGAACCTATTCATGTCTTAGATGATTCTGAACCAGATTCAGATTCTAGTATTGAAGATAAGAAAGTTTATGAGTGTCCTGATCCAGAATTCCATGATTTTGATAAGATTAGAGAAGAAAGCTGTTTTTCCGCTGGTCAAATCTGGGCTTGTTATGATACATTAGATTGCATGCCTAGATACTATGCTCAGATAAAAAAGATAGTTACTCCTGGATTCAAATTGAGCATCCACTGGTTAGAAGCTAGTCCCGAGGGTAAACAAGCGATTAATTGGGCAGATGTGGAGTTGCCTGTTGGCTGTGGTAAATTTAAGCGTGGGAAGACTGAAGAAGCTTCAGAACTTTGTACGTTCTCTCATCAAGTGCATTTTGAAAAGGGTAGGAGCAGAGGTTCTATTGTCATATATCCTAGAAAAGGAGACATTTGGGCTCTTTTCAAGGACTGGGATATAAAATGGAGTTCCAACCCTGAGAATCATAAGCATTTCAACTATGAAATTGTGGAGGTTATGTCAGATTTTGTTTATGGTGCCGGAATAAAAGCTGCTTGCTTAGATAAAGTTGAAGGATTTCTGAGCCTATTTCAGCGAACAAGCCGGAGTGAGATTGATTCGTTTTTAATACGACCCAATGAACTGCTTAGGTTCTCCCACCAAATTCCCTTTTTCAAAATGACTGGCAGTGAAAGAGAAGGAGTCCCGGAAGGGTCTTTTGAACTTGATCCTGCTGCCTTACTCCTACAAGGCTAAGGGGTTACAAGCGGAAACAGGGATGTCTGAAGTCAATGGTGCATGGCCAAAGTTTGGCTTTCCACGGCTATTTTCATTTTTTGTTTTCCGACTTGAGCTTGATCTGCTTATAGTTATTGGAGGAAATAGATTTATAGCTTCTGATTTTCCGATGGTGGTAGTTTTTCTTTGCAAGTAATTTCTGCTCGACTCTTGCCGTAATTTTATACAGCAGTACCTTTACTGCTTGTACATTGATAGCACGTGTTCTTTCGATCTCATTTGATACTTTCTTGTGGTATTTATTAGTTACCCTGCATTATGTCATGCTTAGCTACCCTGCATTATGTCATACTTAGCTAGAAGCTAAGCTAATGATATCTGTCATACTGCTCGTGCTGCGCTTAAAAATGTCAAAATTAACCCCTTTTTTAATTTATAAAATCCTGATACCGAACTTGTCCATGTACACTACTGCAAGAGGAAAACACCGCCTGAGATGGTCAAGAGCTAAATCAGAACAATGAAAGGGGTGTATAGCAATTACCGGAGCTTGATGATTCCTTTACTTGAAAATGATATCTAGCACCAGTTTACGTAATTACACTTGGTTCAATTACACATTGAAGTGAATCTATAATTTAATTCCATGCAATTGTCGCCTAAGCTGGTGCTTAACATCAGTAATGCTGAATAACATTATTCTTTCTCTAAATGTTCCTAGTCCATATGTAATCAGATTCCAGTTGGTCCCCTCCTAACTCACGCAATTGGGCAGATTTGGACGGTAGAATTGACAATTTTTTAACTTTAATTATTCTTTATTCCCAACATGACCAATAATGTTTTTCACTTTACATTCTACGCAATAAATAAAGCAACATTGAATTTACTTTTCTATATAGATTTAAGCACAAGTTCATGAATGCCTAAAATAAAAGTGAAAGAAACAATTTGTGGAATAGCCGATCCAAACTTCCTTAACAATTGCAAAGTGATGCCTACAAAGATTTGTTCATATTCTAATAGCTGCCTATATTTCTGCAAAATAACAGCCTATATGAAAAATACGGGGCCGACCTCTTGAAGCATGCTGCTTGGAAATCCAAAAACGTTCCCAACTATTTGTCGGTGCTTGTCCCGTTGCCTATTAGCTTTCACTGCATATTTCATCATTTTTTCCAGCATAGTTCACTACCACGTATTACAGTTCTGCCCCCTATCAAGAAACCAAAATCAAAACGAGTAAGAAGAAATATTAGAACTTCCCGAGTCATTTTAGTTAAGTTTAATAAGCTATAAGCTCCTCGACTAGCGTATAGACTCACTTCTGTTTTACCCCATTTAATTTAACTTTCATACTTGTTACAATGAAAGAAATATATTTGCTGGGAAAAAGAATGCGACATAAATGTGGGGAGCATGATCTTCTTCTAGGACATTGACAAAATAAAAGAAAGAAAGAAGCACAAAATATCACGTCAATGACTCCATCCTGCAAAGACACTTCCTCTCATAACACAGGACAAATCTTTACTCAAAACTCCATTCATAGAACACACCTTTTAGCATTTGTTTGCACAAAGATTAATGCACATCAGTGAGTAGAAATCATTACTTTGAATGAATAAAATAGACAATACAACAATTATGGTAGAAACATCAGTCTGAGTCGATATGTTAATATTAAGTATTAAAATCACATTGCTTTCCATCTATCCAAAGTAATTTATTGTCCAAGCATTCACATCATAATGTCCACGGTTATGTACCAAAACAGTAATATTCTATGGGGTCAAGATCCATAATTGATAAAATTGCTCAAGTACTAAGAAGAATTGGATCATGGGCATAGGCCAGAATGCATTCCAAAGATCAAATATTTCACAAGAGAGCATGGATAAGAAAGAATAAGAGAAAACCTTTGTTTGAAAGAAAATATTTTCTACCCACACTGACGTGAACTGGCTGAAGATGTAAAGCGCGGAAGATTCAGAGCCATGTACATGTTTGATCCAACAAGGGCTACTCTCTGAAAATCTTAAGTTCCACCAATTTCTGTCGTAATTCTGCAGCTTCTTCAGGCATACCAGCAGCGTCAATCTCATGAATTATTTCCGAAAAAACTGTGACATAAGACTTGTGTCTACTTGCTATCAACATTTCTAGGACTCGAATTGCAGAATCTAATTTTTTATTCTGGCACAATCTCTTAATAATGAATCTATAACAATTATCTCTTATCCTGTTTTTATTAATACCCATCATCTTCAATAATTCTAGAGCCTCTTCAACTAGATCGGCTCGGCAGAAACCCCAAATCAAACATCGATAGGTAACCTCATCAGGACAAATCCCGTGCTCTACCATGTTATTGTACACTTCCATTGCTTTCTCCATAAAACCCTCCTTTGACAATCCATCAATGACGATATTGTAAGTGATTAAAGTAGGAGAGCAGTTTGTATCACATAAGCAATGAAGAACTTGGATAGCCTCGTCTAGCATTGCTTCCTTACAAAAACCACGTAGGAGGGTGTTATAAGTAATTATATCAGGACAGCAACTGCGGGAAACCATCTGATTAAAGAAGTCAATTGCACGATCCAGATGACCATGTTTACATAAACCATTAATCAAAATATTATAAGTTATGCGAGTAGGAGGGTGTGATGTTTCATTCATGAAAAACAGGATCTCGTCCACTTCATCCCAACACCCATAGGTACAAAGAGAATGGAGAAGAGTGTTGTATGTGATAGTATTTGGCTCCATTCCACGAGACAGAAGATTACAAATAACCAGCACCGTGTCATCATAGTTTCCCTGTTTAGAAGAAATATTGATCATTGAATTGTAGGTCACAAGATCTGGATAACATCCCTCCACCGCCAGATCTTCCATGATTTCTAACGCTCGTACAACTCCAATATGTTTGCAGACTAACTCAATGAGCACGGTGTAGGTGATTACATAAGGAGGACATCCCTTACTCAGTTGATCCTTCCAAAACTGAATAGCCTGATCAAACCTACCATTATCAAACAAGGTTCGTAGTATTGTGTTGTAAGTAATAACATCTGGAGGGCAACCACTCAAACTCATGTTCTCCAAGATATCAATAGCCGAATGAAGATACTTCTTCCGACATAGGCCACTAATTAACATGTTATAAGTGATAATATCTGGAATCCCACCAGACAAAACCATGAGTTGGAGGACATTAACCGCTTTTCTGGTCCGGTCAATATTGATAAGGCCCCTGATCAACTTTATGCAGCAAGGGAAATCGGGAATCTGGTTTCTACGAGTCATCACATCTACTAACTTCGCTGCATCTAGTAACTTCCCACGAATGCAAAAACTTTGAAGAATGTCATTATTAGTTTTCTCGTCATTTTCGACAAATGGTCCATCTGTAGACAACCTTGAAGAATTAGTGAATCCACTTAAATTGATTTGTCCATTGAATTTCTTCTCAACATTTATCCTGCCTCTATCCAAGTCCAACTCATTTTGATTACTCAAGCTGATTCTATCGAGACAAACCCCTTTTTGCTGCCCTCTACAACTTAACGAAGAAGCACCAGCTCCTGAACCATAAACTCCCATCCACTTTAGACGAGATTGCGTTGAATGATTAGTGCCAGAACCAAGATCTGTTTGGTGGGAAATCGCGTTCGAGCTATGCAAATTAGGAACCCCAATCATTGATTTATGGAGAATAACTTTGTAATCCATCCGTATCCCCTCAATCAAAAAACAACTTAGAACAGCACATATAACGTATCTGGCCAACTGGTCACTTTGTTCAAGAAGTATTTAAGCATAAGTACAAGAACAAATCTTCCAAAACATGAAGCAGTACTCAACCATTTTATGCTAGTTATCCAAGTAAAGCACAATATATACCACAGTTCCTCAAGTTTGATTAATTCTCCCGAAGGTCTGGATTTTGTAACAGCACGCAATATTCATGTCAAACTGCATATGTGATTGAACAAACAAAAGCAAATAAGCAGAAAAAATCACTATCAATGAATTCAATTGGGAGCATGTTATTTGTTTTGTAAGGGAATAGATAGATAAAAAACCATTTCAGATAAAAGCATGCTGCAGAATCAAACGAACCGAAATGGCCAGAAAATCTGTTAGAATACAGGTATCATAAACGGCTCAACCATATTCAAGAAAATTAAAGAACTTTGATGTACAGAAACTCCATTCTTTTATTGGTTCATTCTTCAATTTTCCTAGGAAGCAAACAGAGTTGTCAAAAATACTTTTAGAGAATTTCCTAAGATGACCCTGTTACTGTTTAATTGTATTATTCTCAACATAATGGATTTTGAGGGGTCAATTTGGACCAATTTGTCAACAATCCTTACAGTAGAAACAAAAAATCAATTATTCAAGACAGTATTCTAAAGTAAAACCGCCGTTCAAAAAATTCACCTCTTTTTAATCCAGTAGACACGTGCAAATTACTAATTCAAATGGAAGACACAATAGAAAAATAAACAACTGAATCCTACACATCTGGATTAAATTTTCATGAAGATACATATTTCATTTCTTCCTTAAGAGTCGAGCTACAAAAAAAAAAAAGAAGGTAAATCTCATTGTTATATAACAGCAATGAAGATAGTAACCAAGAAACAAACCTCACACCAAATTTGTTCGTCGTTATAGAAGAGAACTGTGCAGCTGGTAGAGAGAGACCTCAGTATGACTGGTCATGGTGGTGGATAAGTTTTAGAGAGAGAGAGGATTGATAGGGGTTACGAGGGTTTGAGCATAGGAAACATCGAATCAAAGATTCAATTACGCTTAGCCGCTTTTAGAAATTAGTGGCTCGTAATCTATATATATAAAAGATTAGGACTGAAAAGCAATTAAAGAATTAGGGATTCAATTTGTAAAAAAAGAAGTTATAGGGACCGAAATAAATGAGAACAAAATAGGTTGACTTTAGTGCAATTTATAAATAATATTGCTACAAAATCTCACGGTGAATAAAGATGAAAATTTAAATTAAAGGTTGAGTTAATTCTCTCGATAATGTTGATCTTTTACTATGAAACATCGAAGTCTTAATGTTTTCATTAAGTTTTAACGACTAATTTAATTCGATTAAGATAAAAAAAGGGAAAATTTCATAATTAAGAGGTTAAGTTTCACCGATTTCAAATTTAAGAGAAGGTTTAAAATTACAGATTTCAGATTTTTTAAGGTTTAAAATT